>NMRB01002278.1:93391-115355 GCA_002633025.1 Notospermus geniculatus
ACTTAAATGCTTCTGATGACATTGCCGGACGTTAATACGTGATGCAGCACCCCTGTAGTCATCGCCAGATTAGCCCAGGATGCGTATTTAGGCCTATACATGGGCATGTGGTTTTGTCAATTCCGAATTTCCTCCCGTTTCTCACGCATGGCCATGCTCCGTGGGGAGCGGGCTATGACATTTGTGTACTGAATATTGACTGATGATTTCTCAAAATGGTCTCACTCTCAGCTGTCTTTCCATATCGAAGTCCTCGCATCGTCATAATCATGTGGGCCTAATGGCACGATCAACTGGTCAATCCCGCCCAACAAAATAGCAAACCAATCAGGAAATTCAAACACCACCGCCCTATGTTTTTTTAAAAACATTTCTTGTTGTAGCCTGTCCTGTTCATTTTCTTCCGAGTCAGCCATTTTGACACGGAGGTTTGGAAAACCCGGACTCGGAATACGGCGATTGCACGGCTTCGCGCAGTACTGATTCCCCAGCGTGTTCATTGCCAGTGGCAGTTTCGTTAAAAATAACCTTCCAATGCGGAAATCTAACTGGAACCTGGCCACAAAAGTACCCGTTGGAAAGTACTCACTGAGAGCTTTCCAGTGAGTACCTATATGACAGACGTCGGGTGCCTTTCAAGGTTTTCACATAATTTCATTTTTGACGAAATTGGCTCGGGCAGTGCAAGGGTTAACCTTTTGCTGACTGTTGTTTTGCTGTTAGTTTTCGAGACTGTCACCAGGAGGTGCTGTTTCTGTGCGAGCATGCCTAGCGGCCATCTTTATTCATCTTGTCCCAGGTTCCTGTATGCAAATTATCATAATTTATGTCCTCCCTTCGTTTACATGCTGTGTTGGACTGCTTCTCAATGTTATAGTAGTGACGTATATGACTTGGTGTTTGTTTTCCGTGTGATTTCACCTCAAAGTCGTTCTCTTCTCTCAAAGGAGAAGTGAAATTTTAGTCTTCAGGTATGAACAATGAGGAACCAGCAAAATTATTCTGCCTGATGGCCCATTGGGTGTCGGGGTGGCGCAGTGGAAACATTGGCGCCTGCCACCACTGAGGTCGCGGGTTCGATCCCCGGTCGTGCAAGTGGCTTTATGTGGTAGAGAGGGCGATCTCTCCTCGACATTGTAGGTTTCTCCGGGGGCTCCGGTTTCCTCCTACATATCGTTAATATCGTCCAATATTGTTTGATGAGTAGCTATAATGCCCTAAGTGGGCACTTGCACTCCTGAAATGATATTGGCCATAAGAACCGGTTTCCACCTTGTTGCACAGCGTAAGGCTCCAGTTCCATAGAGCTCACGTTGACACTTTTCACGCGCCACGCTTCACGTTTTCCTTTCGTTCCTCGATTCAGCGCACAACGAGACACACATTAATACCTGTCCTGTGACATGCTTTCTCCGAGGAACGAAAGGAAAACGTGAAGCGTGGCGCGTGAAAAGTGTCAACGTGAACTCTATGGAAATGGAGCCTAAAGGACATCATGACGTGACTTCATGCTTTGTTTTGCCATGTTTTTAAAGTCAAACAGGTTTTATGCCTGCAGCGCCACCTATTGGGTTGCAGGTTCTCCACTGGGTGGGAGTTGCAGGCAACATACTGTTCCTGCCAGCAAGGTGGCGATATAACCCACAGGAAAGGAGGTGGCACAGAAACTATAGAGACTTTGCAATGACGTCATCCTGGTGGCCATTCCGGAGGACACAGAACGCAGAGGTGTGAGCCGACCGTAACATGACTTGCGTGAAGTGCGCCACACCATTGTTTGACGTAATGTCATAAGGGCATGCACGGCTCATTTCGCTGCGCCTCTGCAGCATGTGTCCCCAGCATGGCGGCTTATGACATCATATGACGTCACAAGCCGCCATGCTGGGGGCACATGCTGCAGAGGCGCAGCGAAATGAGCCGTGCATGTCCCAATGACATTACGTCAAACAATGGCGTGGCGTACTTCACGCAGGTCACGTCACACCTCTGCGCCCTGTCAAGGCCTGTGCCGTCCAGCATGGCCGCCAGGATGACGTCATAATATGCAAAGCCTCTATACCATAAATTGTATCTAAACTCAGGATTTGAACCTCAGACCTCCTGATGTAGTTCAGAGAACTAGGCCAATGTGATTTGGTGTCTGATTCTTTGCCTTTGAAAATGAGAGAATGACCTTGTGGTGACGTCTGCTTGACTGAGGTGAACAGATTTAGTGTGGCGGTGGGTGGCGTAGTTTTGTATGTGGGTTGACTAACAACATCTTTCCGCCGAAGTAAATATATTATGACAAACTGAGCTGTAACAATTCAATTTCTTTAATTGATATTGTGCTAGCAAAGCCAACTGTTCCTGTGGTGCATTATTTTATGTCACATCTGGTGTTGAATTTTGTATTACATCTGCAATATTTTGAAACCTAAATATACCAATGAATGTGCGTATATCTGTGGCATATACATGTAGATTAATACTGTCACATCTGGTACTGACGTTTTTGTTCCATCTGTGTCGGTCTTGAATGTTAACACTCATTCCTGCCAAATGTTGCCTTTGGGCGAGAACGGTTTCACTAAATAAATTAGAACTTTGTGTTGTCACATCTGGTTCTGACCTTTATATTACATCTGTAACATCAAACCCAACTAGAACTTGGTGTTGTCACATCTGGTTCTAAAATTTGTATTACATTGAACCTAATGTTGTTGAGTCTGGTACTGACCTTTGTGTTACAGCCGTGACAACCTAATTCGTACCTAATGTTGTCACCTTTGTATTATTGGTGACATCCAACCTACTGTTGTTACATCTGGTACTGACTTTTGTATTACAGCCGTGACATTTCAGATGTCAAACCTAATATCGTTTGTGTGTTTTTTTCGTTGCCATTGTCTAGGAGAGGTCCTCGCACCTACAGGTTCGAAACATTTTCATTTGTGTAGTGAATTGCGGTTACTAACACCAGATTTAGCGCCACCTTTATTTATTTGCACAAAGTATATTTTTCTCCCAATTTTCTACTCTTTTTGAAATCGGATAGTTTAATTCTATAAAATCTTTCACTGGGCTTTTGTGTGTTGTGAAATAAATGTCTGTTTATTTGAAAAAATACCACTTCTGAGGGCAGATTATGAGTTTCCGTCTCTGGTATCCTCTGACGATCTAAATGATGTTTGTTGATTGAATTTGGGCTGTGTGGCTATATTTGTGCCCTTATACATGTATACCGGTATTCCAAAAAAAATTCAAAAAAATGAAAACATCAATCATCAATAGTCCATACGAAAATGGTTGTGACTTTCTTGACGATTTGATATCATCTGGCATATAGAGGCTATGCACTGACGTCATCAAATGACGTCGTCAATGGGTATGACGCCACGTGTTGGATGGAAAATGGACGGAGCACGTGGTCAGATGCACTGTGTCAGCATGTCACAACTTTCCATCCAACATGGCGTCATCTTGCTGATGATGTCACGTGCATAGCGTCTATAGAGGAAGCCCACTGACGTCACACGGCCGCCATACTGGCCGTCAAAATGGAGCCATGGAGGCTGCCATCTTGTTCTCGGTTCAAAAGTTTAGCGGCCAGTATACGCCACTGGGAGCATACAACTCAACAAATCACTTTACCTCTCACAGTTTCTGAGCATAAGTAGTTGGTCTGGTGTGAAAACCGTGTTGAAAACAAAGCGAATCGTCCATACGGCTTGCTGTAGAAGAGGTCCGATGATTGCCCACAACGTTAAAACTGCGTGCTGAACGCTGTGTTGATGCTGTGATGTTGCGTCATTTGATGGCCAAAACGGCGGACATTTTGAGCTGTGACGTCACGTGGGAAACCTCTATATGAGAAATTCTTTGAAGGAAGTCGACGTGCATCCTGAATTCCAGGTTGGAAACTCTGCGCTCTCAAATCCTGCGTGTTCAATCTTCTACCCTTGAGTTAGAACTATAATTTCTTTGTCTTTTTAAGTGTTTGAAAATTTGGAGAAAAATCTGTCCTGTGTGCCGCAAAGAGTAGATGCATTTAGATCCAATAATGCTGCATTGATTGCATGGTCCCGAATCAACGCCTCTAACCCCCTCCCGCCCCCCCCCAAAATGGCGTCCGTGGAGATATTCTCCCCTTTACCCCCTATATACCTCTCCAGAAAGTCGTTGGTGTGGGGCTGGCATCTTCATGTTTGGTGATAGTTTTGGCTGTTGGTGGTATGGCCGCTGATTTATTTCATCCTGAGAACTGGTGTAAAAAGTCATTTGAATTTACTACGAAAACTGTCAAATATTTTTATAGACATTGACCGTCAGTTACCTGAAAACCATTGGTCATTTAACTTTAACTAGTCTGCATAGTCAGATCTTAACCTTAGAACCCTGAGCCCTCATCGCCCCACCCTAGGCCCCGGCGGAAATATTGCTGAAAATTCCCACCCCTCTACCATGCCCTCTGCCCCCAGGCTGCTGAACTACAAGCTGTACATCATCTGCATCATCGCTACTAGACCGTACACTCTCAGAATCACACTCGATTCAAAGTCACTATCGTGTCCATAATCGCTAATACAGATATATAGAAAAGGGGATTCCACCAGCCGAAATACCGGCTGTTCGGGTTCTAAGAGTTCATAGACGAATCCCAAATTCCCAGATCTGCGCACTTCCGCCGAAATTGCAAACACAACCTCGTCCTGAAACCAGCTGACGTGACGCAATCCATGATTCAGCAATGGTCGACTCTGACGTAACGTCGTCGAAGTCACTGTCGTGGGGTTCTCTGCATCACGTCATTCAGCTTCAGACCGAGGTTGTGTTTGCGATTTTGGCGGAAGTGGGCAGATCTTTCTCGTTCCACGTCAATTGGGGATTTGCCTATACTGCAGTTTGTTCTTTCTGAATGTGGTCTCTTCCTGGCAATATGGTCAGTTGTTGACTTGAAATCTTCAACTAGACACAGATTCATTGTACATGCATAGGCCCTACTGTATTTCTGATGTGTGATGGCACAGTCATCCCCTACATGTAATTTATAGGAAATCTAACACACTGGACACCAATTCACCCTTTTCACTCGCAGTTTTCTGTAGTTTAACTATGAAAATCAACTCATGGTTACCTAGTTCAACTATGAAAATTGACCAAATCACACTTACCTCTGTCTGTATATGTGTAGTTCAACTATGAAAATTGACCAAATGATAGTTACCCCTGTAGTTCAGCTATGAAAATAGACCAAATCACAGTTACCTGTATACATGTAGTTCAATTTATAGTTAGATAAAAGCACTCGATGTTAATGACTGGTCTATAGTTTCAATAACTACCGTACACTTAATAATCCACTTGTTTGTCATTTTTTTGTGCGAAAGCTGTTTCACTTATGATGATTAAACTGAGAATTTTTTTTGTTCAGGATCTAAGAGACCAAAACTTGATGAGAAAAGGAGTGAGTGTTTTGTGAAATAGAGGGCGCTTGTGGTCAAAACTGGCTAACGATTGCCTTAACCTTGTATATAATCACCCTGGCCATAACTTGATTATTTCGTAGTTAATTATAATTTCTAGTGTGTGACATGAGTGGTTAACGACCATCTAACGATTTGATATTGTTAGTTTCCCCTCGGTTTTGATAATCTCGTCCCCATGACAACAAGTCTTTCACCCTAGGGACAAGATTAACCTGTGGCGAGTCCAGGAGAGATTGACAATGCTCGTTCGTTCATCCATTTTAGAAAGAACTCTACCATAATGGCTAATATTTATAAAAGCTAGCCAATGCTTTTACTTCAAATTTTGCAGTACATTTACATTGGACCTCATTGTGCAAATCTGAAGTAAAAGCATTTACTAACTTTTATGAATACCAGCCAATGAGTCATATGAATCAGGATTAGCAAATGCTTTTACTTCAGATTTGTATGGCATTGCCAAGTGCATTTTGTATTCAAGTAAAAGCATTTACTATCTTTCTTCATATGACCCAATGTGTCGTTTTTAGTCACCAGGGGGCACTCAACCAGGGAGCACATTTTGGCCGACTGCTCAGTTTTTTTGGCGAATGTGGTTTGTGACAAATTAAGGCCTAAAATACCCTTCCCCCTTCTCCTCCCAACCATCTGGTGGTGGTCCTCCCGGTTCCCCAGCATGAACCGCTGCATCAGACATTTGCATATTCATGAGATGTAATTTGCATATTTAAGAATTGCTATTTGCATATCATGAGAAATATTTTGTGTTAAATTTATTTATTTATTTATTTCATTGATGGTGATGGTATTCTTGAAGATACTGCATGATTGTGTATAAAATACGCGGTTAATTGTAAAAAATGGTAAAATTCACATGATAATGTAACCTCATGATGGTTGTTTTGACATTAGTTCTACATCAGAATCCACTGCACTGGAGAAGTTTTTCTTGATTCAGATATTGCAAGTTTTATGCGGTCTGCAGTTTACTTTTTATTCGGAGACCAAAGGAAGTCTTTATTAATTTGCCAGTATATGTGGTCTGCAGTTTTCATTCTTCCCAGATCAATCATATGTGGTCTGCAGTTTAATTCTCTGACAAAGGCAGCTGATATTACATGTATTAATTTGTCAATATGTGGTCTGCAGTTTTCATTCTTCAAAGACCAAAAGGTAGCTTTAGTGATTTGCCAAGTAAATTGGTTCCCGATCTTACCGATAGATCGGTAGTGCCTGCATCTAGAAAAATGTCCTCATTGGTTGAAAAAACATTGATTGTTCTTTTGTTGAATGGGAGTGACCAGTCGACATGTCGGGTGTCATTTTGTGGGTCACATTATTCCATCATGTGACCAGGTGTGCTCCACAAACGAGGAAATTCATTGCCTGCGTGCGTACGTCGGAAGCGACTGAAGACGACTAGAAGCAACCGTTGGTAACGAGTAGAACACGGATCGAGCAACTGGCCGGAACTAGCAGCAACGTTTGGCAATCGCGTTGCCGGTTCACGTACATATAGGCCTGTTTGAGCATCTGATCAGTTAGCTGCTGGTTCCAGGTAGTCGCCAACCATTGCCGGAAATAGCATTGCTGGTAGTTGCTTCCAGTCGCAAGGCCGATGTACGCTAGGCTTTAATTTGCCTGAAGTTAAGAATGCCGTACTCAGTGCTCAGCTCCCAACTGAAGATTTGAATTACATGTACATGTACATGTACATGGCTATAGGCCTAGTCACAATGACTTGTCAGGAAATTTGAAACAGACTATACAAAAAACCAGGAAATGCGAACTCTTTAATGGTTCAGGTGAATGAAGGTGAGAAAAGATCACCGCACCTGGTAGATGACACATAACGTAAATATTTGCCGCCGTGGGTTTCTGGGTTCATGTGTTATGGGATGCCACCTCATCAGTCTGCGGCTCACGGCGCGGAGCGAGAATTCGGGAAAAAACAATCAGATTCTTAAACAAGAATAGAAGAGGTACTGAGATAAGATGTGAGCAAAAACCGGTTGCATGGCCTTCGCCGGGTAGCGGTAAAATCAGTTGGAATTTCAAGTTCGATAAAAGTTTTTAAATTTCGGGTTTGAAATCTTAAGTTTCCTTGAAATATTTTGAAATTACTGTCTTGTGTTGGAGTTGGCACATAAAGTATGATTCACCCTATTAAACTTAAATATGGGCAAAGTGCCAGGCCAACAGACACCATAAAGTGGCACTTTGCCCATGTTGAAGTGCACATTTCGAGCTTGGCACTTTGCCCATGTTGAAGTGCACATTTCAAGCTTGGCACTTTGCCCATGTTGAAGTGCACATTTCAAGCTTGGCACTTTGCCCATGTTGAAGTTAGGGTTAATCGTACTTTAATATGAAAGATATTGAATCGAGAGCTGAGGGCCAAACCACTCTGACAGTTATCCAACATAGAGCACAAAAAAACGACCCAGAAGATAGTAACGTCAAGTCATCTCCAAATTTTGCAAGGGTGCCTGAGAAAATTTGCAAAATTCAGAGACGACTTGACTTTACTGTCATTATACATTTAGCTGACACGCGGAATGCGCATTGCGGAATGCGGAAGCGAAAAATGCAATGCGTTTTCGTATACAACATATCGTTCCACCGGGGATTCCGCATCCCTATACCGCATTCCGGATGTCTGGTAAACGCACCTTCTTTCTGACAGGTTCAGGTTTGAAATCCTGACTATAGATCATTTTCACGACGTAACTCCGACAGTGTCCGCCATGATGACGTTACGCGTTTTGCCCACCAGCAGAAACGCAAAATGCATTGGCTGCTGGTGGGCAAAACGTGCAACGTCATCATGGCGGACACTGTCGGAGTTACGTCGTGAAAACGATCTATAGTCGCCCTGAAATGTTTGAAATTACCTGAATCAGGCATATAATTAAATAATTATGATAATTAGATTACTAAAGGAAATTTACACACCATTGAAATGGTGAGATCAGGCCTAGAAGGGTTAATGGTCCAAATATTTTATGCCAGGTATGCAGGTAGAAAGTGGGCATCAAAGGCAATTCTATCAGTTTCATCTGCTATCAAAATGTTATCAGACAAGCATGGATTTCACTGGAATACAAACACTCTACATTGTCATGTATGTCATCTGTACAAGTCTTGGCATTGTTAGGGTGGAATATTCAGTATTGAGTATTTTATGATTTGTAGCTCTCAGCGTTGTTCAACTTTTCGCCTCTGATGTAGAAAAGGTGTTTTTGTGCCCTGGGTAATGTTGTTGATCTGTTGGTCTGAGAATGTTAACATAAGAAGTTACACGATTTGCTTCATCTTTTCAACCGGAGCTTAAAAACAGTGGATCATACATGTTTGTTACATTAATGCAGCAAGTACTGGTAAAGTCTGGCAACATCTAACTTCGACCCAATGGAATGCGGAAGTCATGTAATGTGGCAGAGCTTTGCGGTTTTTAATCATGCCTGTCAATCATTTGTGGTCGTTTCCCGATTGTTCGCGCTGTCCACTGGTTATTCAAAAGCCGCGTGTGATTAAGGTCCGTGGAAAATCCAACTATCAATTTCCTAGCTTCCGCATTCCATTGGGTCAAAGTTAGATGTTGCCAGACTTTAGATTCTTGCAAACTGTTAGGTTATAAGTGTGCGTGGGGGGGGGGGGAGGGGGTGTTTTGCTGTCATGGAATTTTGAAGTGTTGAAACTGATCAAATATCCAAGTCACTTCCGTGGACTTAGCCAAGTTGGCCTGGTCCCTTAACCGGTGTGGCTAAGCCACTTAACCATTGTGGCCTCCTCACTTTAAATCACTGTAGCCTGTTGATTTAATCAGTGTGGTCAAGTCCTATTAACCAGTGTGCCCTTGTCACTTAACTAGTGTGATGACCTACCGTCGTCACTTAAATTACAGTATACGAGTGTGGCCAAGTCACTTAACCAATGTGGCCTCGTAATTTAACCAGTGTGCCCTTAGATACTTAACTAGTGTGGCCAAGTCACTTAACCAACGTGGCCTCATAATTTAACCAGTGTGCCCTAGATATTTAACTAGTGTAGGGCCTTGTCATTTCAGTGAGTGTGGCCTATAGTCCCAGTGTTCCAGCCAGACCAGTTTTACAGGGCAGTACCACCCTGTTCAAAATTCAGTGGTCATTTTACCACTCTGTTTAAATTTTTACCACCCTGTTTAAAAATGTAACTTGCAATGCATTTTCTACTACACCACCCTGTTTGAATTTCACTCTCACCGTTTGAAAATCCCGGACCTTAAAATAATAGGAAAATGCAGTCATCCCACCCTTCATCCCACCCTATTTGGAACAATTTCTGGCAGAACACCGGTCACACTGTACTGTATTGCTGACAAGTTAAAAAAGCTGGGTTTGCAGATAATCCAGTTTCTTACTTGGAGTGTGCTGCCCCCTACCCCCTGCTGTCCCAAAATCTGATGAAATCCAAAACTTGAATATGGTTTTCACTTTACACCACATATCTCGGGACAATGTTTTATGTTGAATTGTGTCCCCATCAATATTGACACGACTCGAGCAACTTTTGGTGCATTGTGATATCAAGCCATGCTGTGTGACACAATAGCTGAGTGTGACACAATAGCTGACCCCAAGATGAATATTCCCCTGACTGGAGTTAGTACCCCTAGCCGGACCCATTCAGATCTAGCAAAGACTGGCCCAAAAATACCTGACCTACTAATATTCTTAGAAAATTATTTATCTGGCGGCCTGATTGTTGGGTTCCGCCCTGATCATGTTGGACCCCTGTAGGTTAAAATTGGTAAGGTTTATTGAAATTGGTCCCCAGGGTTCCAAAATGATATTGTGACCCAGAACAAGTTTCGGACGTCAGGAGGTGAATATTGTGCATTTTCAATGCTTTGAAAATATTTTGGAATTTATATAGTTCTGCAATTAGAGTGTGCGTGTATTCCTTCGATAATTTTGTTGAGTGATATACTGTGAGTTTTGGGGATTTTCTTGAGTTCGATTCCTAGTGCAGTGTTTTCCAAGTTCTGATTAGACCAGTCTGAGTGGCGCTCAGGTTTAGGATGGTGACGATGTGAGCGGTTGTTAGAGTGCATACGAAAAGTGAGGTGACCTAACCTTTAGGTATTTGAGGTTCAAGAAATTTCAGATTAGAAGTAGTGCATGCTGGTACCGTATGTTAAAGTGGTCCTAAACCGCCAAGCAAAAGTTGGCACCCGATCATTTTCACCGCCCACGAAAATGGAACTTCCGATTTCCGCTCCTGGCTTCTGAGCATGCGCAGTACGCTACCTTCACTGAGTTTGTCAATCGTGCAAACCGCACAGCAGACAGGATGCCGAAGCGAGAAGTGAAAGAAGGGAAAGGGCGGCCTTAAAAGGTAGCAAATGCCGACCAGCGGCTGTGGATTGTCCAGAGACATTATCGAAGTGGCTCATAATAAAGAAAGAACTCCGTTTTAAGACAATGAGGAGGTTGTTTGTATGTATGGCATCATTAACATATTGCCGGACTGCGGATCTCGCCGCCGTGCCGGTGTAACATCAGCGAATTCTGGGGCTCCTTCCGAGAAAAGAGCAACTTGCCTGGCATACCGGCTGACATCGTCATCAATGATGTCACTCGTGTCGGATTAAACACTCTTCATGCTCTTATGCGTGAATGTATCCTCTAAAACTCCCCTGAATCGAGGAGAAATCTCGACTCAGCGAACTGGTGGCATCCATGTTGTTTTGACAATCAGCTGTCACACAGCTGTCACTCATTCAGAACTTGCCCAATCAGTGATCGCGTAGTAAATTCCATAGTAATCACGTGACGTGATGATTGACAGGTGCTCATTCATACTGGCGTAGCGCGGGATAATGAAAACGAGGCTGTCTCGCTCGCCCCGGCGGTTCAGGATCACTTTAAGGCCCGTTACCATTTCAGCTGATTCACCACGGTTTGCGGCGAGCGGAGCGGTTTTCACAAACATTGGATCGATAATTAACACGCCATGTATTGTTGAACCATCGAAGGATTATCCAAAACCCTGTAAAAACCACACCCCTCACCACAAACCATGGCAGAATCCGCTGTAGTTGAAATGGGCCCTATCTCTAGTCGGAGGCCTGCTCTTATGTAATTGATAGGTAGGGCAACTCTCTTCAGCCACATTTACACTGCCAACTCAGACCGGACCGAGTACGATAGGGCAAAAAAAGTGGCACTGTAAACCTGCCAAGCATACCCGGTCTGGACCACAAGTGAACCGAGACCACTTACCTGGGAGGGTACTGAGCATGTGCACAGTTTGTTCTTGCGTCACTTGCGGGAAAACTCGGCATGTGCATTCCACGCAAGATTCTTACCTCCACTCAATGGAGAGCGACGCTTCAGATAGGTTCGCGGTGACTCATCACTGCAGTCTAAACGGTACAAACGAAGTGGACCTGGACCTGGTCCGGTCCGAGTACGGTTCAGTTCAACTGGACCGAAATGTTTGGCAGTGTAAACGCGGCTTTTGACAGCACAGTTTTCAGTGGGTACTCCAGTTTCCTGCGGGCACTCTGGTTTCCTCCCACTGTATTTTGAATTTGCCCAATGTTATCTGTAGAGCTAATTATACCATAATTTGCATACGGCTCACGATTCAATTTTGTGAAAGACTGACTCAAGCGTATTTCATAAAAATACCAAGTTTTGCTCATTCATCAGATTTTTTCGAAGATTGCGTTGACGGAATACACCATGCTTCCGCTAGGCCCACCTGTAGTGAGTTTCCGGTGAGTGCAAACGAACCTACGAAATTAGGAACAGGCTATAGACTGATTTACATGCTTTGATGCATTACTGGAGTGAAGGCAGTGGAAATTGTGAGAATACCTGTATGCACTGCTCAGGCCGGGTGAAGGTTGCATTTTAGGGCTATTGGATCTGCCTCGCAATATCTCATCGGTTATTTTGGCTTCCGTAATCATCGGCTCAAAGGTTTAAGGGGAAGATAATTCAGTCCCGGCTGAAATCTGGATAACACTGCCAAGATTGTGTTGGATTTTAAGACGCTGTTGCTTTTAGTTGGGATAAATTCTTTCGTTGAATGGGACAGATTTCTTATTTTGAGGATGAATAGTTGGATTAAGCTCTGTTTATTAAATTCTTAGGATACATGCCAATCAAAAATGAAAAAAAAAAAATTTTTTTTAAATTGTGAGTTTCTAACTGGATGTCTCACTGGTCTCTGAATTTTCAATGTATAAGTGCTCTAAAAGCAGGATGGAAATAAGTTTGGGATATCAAACATCGATCTCGGTTAATATCTGAGTTTATTCTGAAGAAAACCAACTAAATTCAAGTTGTAAACTGCCGTTAGTCAGATATTCTGGTCTTTTGGTTAGAAAAATGCTGGGCTGTGGATTGCAAAATAGAAAGTTTTCATCGGATTTGAAGTTGTCTATTCAAAATGGAAAAGTTTTTGCCAATTTTGAAGTTCGTGTCTTCTCAGGATGATCTCGTGAAAGTGAAAAGGAGTTGCACTTCGTTATTTGATGGATATTTTCAGTGGTCCCAGAGACTTTTTGGTCTTTCACAACAACTACCATTTAGTTCAGCGTGTTTTATGGACTAGTTCTGCTCCTGCAGTTGCTCTTGGTCTGCGAAACTTTTCAATTTTAAATGGTCAAGCCGTTCCTGAGTTATAGCACTTGGATGATTTTCAGGTTGCGCCACCTGGCGGCCATATTGGATGTTAAATTCAACTGGTTTGAGAATTTAGTTCCGCTCATAGTCATGCAGTTCGACTCTCATGGGTTAAACGGTCACCGATGATTCAAACGTATTACAGTACTTGAGCAGGGTCATTCACATTCAAGATCGGATTAGGCTTTTAGTTATTGTGCCAGTGTGAGAGTAATCTATAGGGCCAAGGCCACCTCGAGGACTGTTTCAATGGGTTTCCTTCAAATCACAGACCCCATGGATTATAGTTGTAAAGGGTACCCCATAACGATGGCCAATTATCATAGACCTCAGTCATTGTCCAAGTATATATGGAATAGAATATGGGCCTAAGCTTAGAGGTTTTGATATTTACGATTCTTTAGTGTCATTTTGGATATTTGGGATGTATTCACGGAAGCATGGCGCGAGACCACGACGGAAGGGTGAGTCTGGTTCCTTGTATTCTCCCTGGTGCCCTGTCCCCGTCATCATGACCCCATCACGATCTTCATGATGTACAGTAGACTATATACATCATAACTATTAGTTCAAAACACAACACTGGACAAATTTATAATATGCAGCAGGAGGACACTGGAGTGACTTTTGACCTCTGTGACCTAGATATGTAGGTCAGAGTGAAAGCCCATGTGATATATGGTGTATCTTTCACTGGTCTACAGTACGCTCGCAATGGGAGACTTTCCTGCCGTTAGAGGCCACCACCCGTTAGCGGAGAGATGCACGCCACAACGTCATCAACAATGACGCGGAGGCCATGGCTTATGTCTGCGACGTCAAATTTTGTGACGTTCTAGGACCGCTAACAGGCGGCCACTAACATGACTAACGGCAGTATAGTCTTCCATTGACCTACCTTCCGCTTACGTAACGTGAAAGGTACGCTTCAGTTCATTGTGTACGGTACGGGTGCGTCACGCGTCTCTTCTGCGTGACGTCCACGCACCACGTTACATCTTCACTGCGTGCCTTCCATGACGGCTCGCAACGTCTGCAGAAGATACGAGGACGGTACGCACATGACGCTGCATGTGGTACGCGGATGATACGCGGAGCAGAATGGAGGTCAATTGTGCAGCATACTGTGCTTTTGATAAAAATTTGGTGAAGATCTTTGCCAAGAGAACTTTTGACAAGTCACCCTCCAGCGTTCTCCACACCAGTTAAAAAATTGGCGGCCCGCCCCTCTTAAAAATACCGACGGCCAAATCTCAGATGCTCAGAAAATGCATATCAGAGCACCTAAAATTCAAATTTCGCTGGGGGAGGGCCTTCGGCACCATGCCCACCGCCGCTACTCTTAGGCCAAAACCCGTGGAGAACACTGACCCTCTCTGTCACATGAAGAACAGACCTGTCTGACCAGGGTTTGAACCAGGACCTCAGAAGTGTCAGGCGCTGATATTTTCACTGCACCACTCATGATGTGCATCAGTTGCTGTACTTGTAGCTTTACCATTAACCCTTTCACTGCCGAGTTTCCCAGATCAGTTGTACGCTACACTGCCGGGTTTCCGTTCTCCGTTCTTGGGAAATCCCCTAATTTCGATTGTTGCGCCGTCTATGAATAGCCAAACTTACTAAACATACCTTCTGCATAGGGTGTCAGTGGTTGCCTACGGCAGTCTCGCGGCAATTTCTGTAATTTCGATTGGGGCGCCATCTATGAATAGCCAAACTAACTGAACATGCCTAATGCATAGGGCGACGATGGTCGCCTACGGCAGTTGCCAGAGGTGGCAACGATCATCGCCTGCGGCAGTGAAACGGTTAATGTGAAGGTGTAACTGGAATCTGGCTTCACGTGGATTTAGAATTCAAAAAAACACCAGACCATGATTCAGAACTTGAGCATTCAAATGGCTTCCACTTTAAAATTCTTTGGGTGAAATGGTTACCATATCCCTCCACGTAAACTTAAAACCGCTCCTAACTGGGCAGCAATTTATTACGCTGTACTGTTTATTCCGTGTTTATTTTGCTAAGCAGTTGTTCATATGCAGGTATTTTTGCCTCGGGCCTATTATTGTATAATCACCCTGTCTGATCTCATCAATACCGGTACTAGGCCTACTGAAGAAAGAACTCGGATATTTAGGCCTACTCATGTCTGTTCCTGGTCTATAAAGTTTAACCCCGTAGGGAGGTTCTCCACGTGAGAATTTTCTTGTGTGAGTTGGCTCTCAGTGGATACAGCAATGTTGGTGTCCTTTGTAAGTCATGGACTATGGAGCCAACTTGGATAAGAAAACTCGCAAGTGGGGTCTGCCATCAGGTTCCGAATCATTGAGCGTTATAGGCGTATTTGGATCCCCATTCTTGACAGCACTCGTGCTGACCCAGTTCATGTAGTTGCTGACTCGCTTCGAGAACGGCAGTTTCGAACGTTGAGAAGTAACCCAAGTCGGGCCAAAGAACGGGTTCTTGTCAACCCTCCGCTGAGTGGGGAGTGAGAAGAACACGTTCTTGGCCCGACACGGGTTACGTTCTCGGCGATCGAAACTGCCGTTCTTAAGTTGAGTCCTCAACTACATGAACTGTGCAGAATTGCATGGAGCCCTGAGGGGCACATCGCAAGGGTTTTGGCGTGGATTTGTGGCCGTTGCCGGAAACGCCATTGCCGGTAGTTGCTCCATGGTCAATGGTATCAAATGTGGCCGAGATCAAAATAACCCCCTGACTAGAATCCAGGCGATTGTCAATGTCACCCTTTATCTTAAGCAACGCCGTTTCAGTGCTGCGGCCAGCCTTGTAGGGCGACTGTAAAGGGTCCACTAACCCTCCCATATCCACCTTTATTTCATTGATTCGTGATATGCTTTGCTTAGATTTGAATGATTATCTAAATCCGTGGGTAACATTTGTCACAATGCTTTTGATGGATGATCATGCTTTTAGCAGAGGAGTGATTTTAGTTACACACAGTTTGCACAGAAAGGGTTAAAGTTCATATGACCAGCTTTCTTTCAAATGTTTTCCATAAAGCTTGCACATTTGGCAAAATAAAACCATTATCAATGTTGTCTGCAAGCTTGGTACTTGGCACATAAACTGTAAAACTGTGTTTAGCTGACACGCAGTAAGCAGAATGCGGATCGCGGAAACGGAACACGGAATAGACATTTGTTCGCTCCAAGCCATTTCCATTCATCCATTTATCTGTGCGCGGTAAGCGGTTTGCGGAACGCGGAAAGACTGATCACTCGGTGTAGCAATTTTTCCGTCCGGAATAAAAATCCGGGCACTACAGAGCACCGTGATTGGTCAGGGACGGACCAAACCGGCGCCATGCTTACAAAAACAGAAGTGATACTGATGCAGATAAATGGAACACACGGAATATTTACCACGTTCCGTATACCGTGTTCCGTTTCCGCGATCCGCATTCCGCTTACCGCGTGTCGGCTAAACGTAGCTTTAGAATAACACTTTGAATGAGCAAAACTTGTGGACAGTAGCATTTGCGATGTGACTAAATTCACTCACATTTAATCAGCTATAAATTATTTTATTCCTGGTACTAATCTTGAACAAACTTTATTTTTCGCTTTTGTTTTCAGTATTAGTGAAATTTGAGTCATTGTGAAGCAGTGGTGTCGTGACCTTGACCTCATGTAACCTTGACCTCTGTTGACCTTGACCTCTGTTGACCTTTGGTGGCCTCTGTTGACCTTCGGTGTTGCCATCATGTGATACAGTATTTTGCTGCGGAACAAGCCGAGACTGGTGTTGATGTACAGAAAATGGCAAAGGCGGTATCAAATTTTCCTTGTTTCCATGGCAACTGACTCTGTATTTCTCTTCCAGTTTTACGAAAGCGAGGGAAGTTGATCTCATTTCTTCGAATGTTCTTCTTCACGCGACCGAACCGCAATGTCCTCAAACAGAGCGGGATATTCAAGGAGCGGGTGTTCGGCTGTGATCTCGGTGAACACCTACTTAATACCAGTCAAAACGGTAAGAATATGAAATAGAAATGGGTTTCTAAGCCAGGTTGAGCCAGGTTGGAGCTCACAGTCCTCAACTCAATATTGACAGAAATTAAGGGCCGTATTTACGAAGCGCGATTAGACCAACACACGTGTAAATTCATAGATATTCAGGCTAAGGGCCTAGAAAACCATTGTTTTGCTGCCTTGTACGCTGCTTGATCGGCAGCGTTTACATGCAGGATAATCACCTGTGGTTAACTTTCCTTTGTCTAGCTGCAGGAGGACAAAAGAAAAATTTGAACAACCTACAGGCCTTGTTTAGAACTCTTTTCTTCGATCCTCCTGCACGTAAACGCAGGAATTATGTTAACTGCGCATGGTTATCCTGTGGGTAAACGCTGCCGATCAAGCAGCGTACAAGGTAGCAAAACAATGGTTTTCTAGGCCCTTAACCTGAATAACTATGAATTTACACGCGTGTTGACCTAATCGCGCTTCGTAAATACGGCCCTAAATCTTCCTCTAAGTTGAGTTCTGGATGCTAGATTTGCTGAGTTCTCATTTGACTCTTTTGTATATTTTCAGTTCCAATGGTGCTAAAATGTTGCTCAGAGGCCATCGAGAAATTTGGTATCGTCGATGGTATCTACCGGTTGTCAGGGGTCTCGTCAAATATACAACGGCTGAGGTAAGGCTTAAAAAGAGCTGGTGCTGGTGATGATCTAAGTTTGGTGAACCACTTTCTTATGTTCGAAAAGTAAACTTGAAGTTTTCGGTCTCACTCAAACCTTACTCGTGGCACACTTTGTTAGTTCTGATGGTCGGAAAATAATCTTTTTAACCGGAGTACCCGTCGACATTTCTGCATCCTGGACGGGGTCGTCTGGCGCCGACCAGCAGCGGCAGAACCCTGACTGCTCACAGCGCCACGTCATGACGTTAGTTTCTCTTGTTCCCCATTGCAATCCACTTGCTGGGCTGGAGGAAACGTGGTAATAGAGAGGTTGGCCAGCTTTCCGACTCCGACTTCAACTACCAGAATGAATTGCAGTCCGCTGTAGACATCCTTGATAAAAACGATTTCGTAAAATCGTAAAATGCCGTAAAATAATTTCAACTTGTAATCGGAAGTGCACGTAAATCGCAAATATTAAGTCGTGTTTCAAGTCGTAACGATAAGGATTACGACTTCAATATTCATTATTTATCCGCACTTCCAGTTTATAAGGTAAATTTTTCTGCCTTCAATTTGTGGTGTTCGAAGAATTGAAAACTTCTATCACATCGTTTTTATCAAGGATGTCAATAGCGGACTGCAATTCAGTCTCGTATTTGAAGTCGGAGTCGGAAAGCTGCGCATCCTCTCTAATTGTCCCCCGGAGCCCTCGGAGGGGGACTTGAAAATACCGGCCGTCCGTGCGCCTATGCCGCTCGCCGCTCGCCGCTACTAGTCCCTTCCGCTCTATAACTTAAGAACGACTGAAGATTTTGGATTCATATTTGGTGGAGGGATGTATCATGGGCCAAAGGTGTGTCGCATGAAAAAATCGGCCAAATCCGATTCTCCACTTTGCCACCAGGGGGCCGAAAGCCAAAACACAAAAACTGTGATTACGCCTTTAATACTGAATGGAATTTCACGAAATTTTTATGGTAGGCTNTCATGGGCCAACGGTGTGTCGCGTCAAAGAATCGACCAAATCTGATTTTCCACTTTGCCACCAGGGGGCCAAAAAGCCGAATCACATAAACTGTGATTGTGCCATTAATACTGAATGGAATCTTCAAAATACATGCCCGTCGGACTTGCACCCGGGGCGACGGGGGACGTTCAATGCTGTGCTTGTGTTTCCTTACACTCTCATAGTACATGTGTATCTTATTCCTTTTACAGATTAGCGTTTGATGAGAACCGTGAGCCAGACCTGACTGCCGATGATTTCCTTCAAGACATCCATTGTATTAGCTCGTTACTTAAAATGTATTTCCGGGAGCTTCCTAACCCACTCTTAACGTACCAACTCTACGATAAATTTGCTGTAAGTAATAATGTGTGTGCACCAGGGGGCGGACCAGTTTCACTTTCTGGTCGTCTGTCTTGAATACAGCTTGTGCAGGTGACGTCATCACGGAAAAGTCCGCCATATTGACGGTCAAATGACATCGGCGACCCACGTGGTGCACTCTGTCGTCAGCACAAGTGGATTGTGTGCGTCTTCAACCATGACGCAATCTACACGTGGCGCACTTTGTCGTGGACGTCAGCATGGAGGACCCCCAGTCAAAAGTGACGTCATAATGAGCCACTGCACAAGCTCTATAGAGAGAGAATGGGAGACCTACTGCCGTTCAAGGCCGCCTGTTAGCAGTCCTAGAACGTCACAAAATATGACGTCAACGTCATTATCAACGACATTTTGGCATGCATTTCTTCTCTTGTGACGTCACAAAATTTTCTAGAACGTCACAAAATGTGACGTCAATGTCATTATCGATGACGTTTTGGCATGCATTTCTTCTCTGTGACGTCAAATTTTGTGACGTTAAAGATAGTGTATCATGACTTCATTGTTTACATTCAATGTTTGTAAACATGGATGTTTACATTATGTTATTTTGGACTTTTGGCACATGCCAACCCACCAAATTGAATACTTCCGGTATCAAAAGAATTTCTGGAGGGGCATGCCACCAACAAATTACTCGCAAGACAAAGAAAGACTGGACACAAACAAACAAAATGTAAACAAACAGTGATTTTCGTGGCCCCGAAAATACCTGTGATACATTATCTTTAAAGAACTGCTTACTTGTGGTGGCCTCTTATAGCAGTAAAGTCTCCTGTTGGCTTTCAGAAATTTCATATTGGATTGAAAGTCTAATAATGGTAATACAAAGCTTTAAAATAGCGCTTTCTACTATCTTAAAGTGAATGGTTCGCGGGGTTTGTTTTGATTTTTGGTGGTACCTCCCATAGAGTGTGAATCTAGTCTCCAGGCAAAGCCTTGCTCCAGTCATAGGCAAAACCTGTGCAAATATGCGAACGTGCACCTGGGGACGAGGTTCCTTTAAAAATTTGTTAAAATGGGTTAATGACAGTTTCGAATTCAGTCGGTCAAAATGTACATTTTGTACTATTCACATTGATTTCGAAGCGGCAGATTTTGCAGAATACGCCTCCGAAGTTTGGCTGTCTAATGCATTTCCCATTAAATTAAAATCCTTCTTTCGCCTTTTTCTCAAAATGGCGCTTGATTTGAGGACATGTCAACAAACAACTGTCAACAAACACCGCGAGCCATTTGCTTTAAAGTGCTTCAGATTATTACCTTGCTCTCTCCAGTCCTTTTCTGGAGAACTCTTCATCCTTGCAAAGTAGTTGGGAATAGACCGTTCTCAAATTGACGTAACGACAAAGATCTGCACACTTCAGCTGAAATCTCAACCACAACCTCGGTCTGAAACTGAATGACGTGACGCAGACAACCCCACGACAGTGACGCCGAAGACGTTGCGTCAGACTCGACCATTGCTGAATCATGGATGGCATCACGTCAGCTGGTTTCAGATCGAGGTTCTGGTTGCGATTTCGGCGGAAGTGTGCAGATCTGCAAATTTGAGAATCATCTATAAAGCGACACTCCCTTAGTGATCGAAATGGTCTCCGACGATCAGTCACGATTCGTTCCGCCGATACTCCTTTTCAGAACGCGGTGCAGGACGAGGGCGACAAACTGATGGCAATACACGATGTCGTACAACAACTGCCTCCGCCTCATTATAGGTAACCTATGGTTACATGGCAGTATTGTCTAGTTTATCAGTTATTTCAACCAATTGTATCACTCCTTACTGGTTGTCTTGTGTAATTTGATTGGTTGTTATAAAAAATGCCTGACCTGGGGTGTGGTATATGTCCTGCAGTGAATATCAGGACTTCTTTGATTGGATGAGAAAATTTGTTGACGTAGCTTGACGTCTTGCTTTACCATTGGTTTTGGAAATGAATGTTCAATGTGGAAATTGTATTCCAAATACCTCTTTATCATATTACAGCAAGATAACCAGTTTGGTTGTTCAAATATTTGGCACGAAACTCAAGGATTTTTCAAATGGAAAAAAGTTCAAATCCATGTTGTTGCCTGTTAGCAACGGCCTTGTCATAGTTTTCTAATTCTGTGTGAAATGTTTTCGGGTGATCATTACCTCAAATAATAACCATCTAGCTGACCTGGACCCATGTTCCCGAAGCCGTCGTAAGGTTGTCGTAAGGTTAACGATGTCGTTACGCTATGCATTTTACCAGTTTTAACGACATCGTTAACCTAACGATGGCTTCGGGAACACCACTCCTGGTCAGTTCACGAATCAGGGATGATACAATAGCTTAGTGAAGTCAGAGTGGCGCAGTGCAACATTGATCAAGATCCCTGTGCCAAATATTTGAACCTTTTCTCACGTAGCGATATTTATTTCTAGTTTAACTCTGACTGTTGTGTTGAATGCCGTTGTCACGTTTGTATCTGTAGAGTGCAATCCAAGATTCTGACGATCGCTTGATGAAGATACATGACATCGTTCAGCAGCTGCCACCCCCTCATTATAGGTGAGACTTACCCTAAACCCCCACCCTGTTCAGTAATGGACCAGTCTCAATGTCAAGTGTTGGTTGGGCAATAAACCCCTTTGCTTCACGTAGGGTATGAAAAGTACACACGTGCCCTGGTGTATTCGATTGACTTGTGTCTGAAGGTCATATTCTCACATTCTTTACCATGTTTACAGTTCTTCTCATTCATTTCAATCCCAACTCAGATGTCTTCAAATCCCCTACCCCATA
>NMRB01002279.1:14151-61128 GCA_002633025.1 Notospermus geniculatus
GTCATGCACAGTGGGAGGAAACGAGATTAGCTGACATGCAATGGTTTATGGATGGCTTCTTTAGTCAGTATGGGTAATTGCAACATATGACAATCTAATAATAGACTCAGTTGGAGGTATTGCATCTAATGATCAGATGATAAAAATCAAGGACATCATATTTGTTCAACACAAATAGGAACTATTCCTTGTGTACTTGTAAAGGCGGATCAACTGTTGCAGAGAATTGTGATTTAGGGGGCTTGTGAAATTGAGGGACGGAATGGCGTGTAGTGGTTAAAGTTGGATTCATGTTAAGAGGCTGCAAATTCGACTCTTGGACGAGATTTGACTTTACCGTCTTTACAGCCTAAAGAATCGAGTAGTGCATCAAAATTAATGAGCGGTCGCCCTGACAGTATTACACTCAGTGATACAGGGTGATTACAGGCCAAAAGCCGATCCAGATGAGCGAAGACCATGACCCAAAGCAGAGGGATGCCAATTTATCGACGAAGACCACGACCAAAGCTGAAGGTTGCCAGTTCAGGGCATACTGACAAACATCTGAACAACTGACTTTTCAAACCCAACGTTTGCTTTTCGTTTCCCTCGCTCGACAACAAAGATTTCATCATTCATTGTTTTCCTACGAACCGACGATTTGCATTACAAGTTATCTGAAACCCTGCCATTGTTACGAATTTTTACCCGAACGCTTCCTACTGTGGCTGAGTCCCCGACGAAGAAAAGCAATCCGGTGGTAAAAGCTATAATGGCATGGATTTCAACTCCAGTCACTCCCTACTTTTCGATTAGGGTATCAACACTCTTCTTGCTGTGAAATCATAGCAACAACACTTAATACTTTAAAAGGCGTCGCATAAGTGAAACATCAACTTATTCTTTATAGACACCCATTTGCTTTGAGGACATATTTGAAGTTATTGTAAAATAATTTAATGTCTTGTCCTTGAAGTTATCAAAATATACTTGTTCACGGAGGGCAGAAAAGTCAGATAAATCACGAAAGTCAAACGCCCACAGGGAATCGAGGAACTTGCGTCAAAGTCAAGGAGAAAAGCCTGCGAATACAGTTGCGGGTTGATTTTCACCGAAAGCCTAACAAAACAAGCAGATAATGGAGTCGCTTATTACCACAAAGTAGATACATGTACGAGTATCTTCGATACCACAACGTGCGTCAATCATGAAACAAGTGGTAACTACATTCATCAAAGATATTTTCTTTCCACAAGTCTGTCATTCATTACAGAAATGGACTTTATGTGTTTGTAGTTTGTAAAGCTGNGGTGGTGGTGGTGGTGATGGTGGTGGTGGTGGGGATCCAGGACACGTGGGGAAAGAAGTGAAGAAGTGGCGCTCGGTACATCTTAACAGTGAAAACCCACAAGTCGACCATTTAAAAATAAGTTGTAAATTCAAGAAATTGACTGTACCCCCAACACCCCATGGGTCCGTTTCGGGGACATCTGAGAACATCAAGTAAAAGCTCCCTGTCCCTATGATAGCTACGGCCATGGCCATAGTATGTATGATTTCCAGAGTCTAATTTCCATCTTTTCAACATTCAATAAATGTTTTCATTCCATCTCCTTTTACAACGCGGCAAACGTACGGAAAATGTCACTCGGTACTTGATTTACAAATGTAGCAATATAAACTAATAAACAACACTCGACTGACGTCACTGCGCACAAACTTCACTTCTCCTAGACGGAAACACCCAAGATCCGGGTCGAGCAACCCAGATGGTATAATTGAAAGGTCGAAGGGTTACAGGGCCCAGAAAATCCTTCACCTCATTTCATTGGGAAATACCCCTCTGACGTCACTGTTTGAAGACTTATCCAAACTCACCCTCAGCTGCGGAAACTTGGTGAAAAGTACCAATGATGTACGCTTTGAACTTCACAAGCCAGAGGAAATACCCGGGTTCTTCCTCGGGGCATCCACGATCAAAAATATCCTCTCTACCTACGTCATTACATACAGTCATCCGAACTCTTAATTATTTAGAAAAAGATATCGCTCGGCTTACCCTGGATGACATTTAATCGTAAATGTATCTTCGCTTTTGAAATAATGATGTTCCCGTTGACGTCATTAGGGCTGGAATGATTCATGAGAATCGGCGACATAAAGGGTAGTTTAATTACTGCAGGTAGGGCATCAAGTGATTAAAGATAAATACATGTATGTAAAATCCATTGAAAACGAACATTTTAATCAACAAGCAAACCGACTATCCCCCATTAACTTATAATAACAGGCCAAAAATATGGGAGCCTGACTCATTTCACTCAATATACTGCACCCTTGGGTAAATCCATACTACAAAAACAGCCAAAAAAAGTATAATATATTTGAGGTAGTGTTCGATATATTTGACAGAGTAGGGGTGACATGAACCCAACTTGGCAGCATTACAAAGTCTGACTCAATACTCAAAAGCTATATAGCATTAAAACACGATGTAGTTGTTGAATTGTTATATCTATTTCAAGCCTATCCATTGAAATCTCCGTGGGGGGCATTTAAATATTGTGTGTGCCGTAGGCTAGGTCCATTATCCATGGTAATGTGTCTTTAACTATTTTTGTTGTGTATCTTTACCTTTGAATGCTCTCAACTTCAAACAGGGCAAATGTTTCGGTCCACTGTGGCTGGCCTGTAATTTGTGAATTTCGCTGTCTATTGATTTCAGGCCAGTGGAGACTGTACATCATCAATAATCATTATTATTGCCAATTACGTATCAATCTCATCCATTAGTTTTCCTTTGATTGACCTTAAAAGCCAAGGCTTTACATAATAATTCAAACAGTGCATGGGGAAAGGGGTGCAACGACTGAGCTACGATCGGGACTTCAAAAGCATTATGGCAATGAGATAAACTTTCGAAAAAAATTTGGTGAAGACCTATCTCTTCGTTCACTTCAGGAGAAATTTTAGGGTTAGGTTTTCTGTTCTGGCCGCCTAGTGGCCTAGCCAGGAATCAAATTGGACCGATACTTGGCGTCCGATGTCATCTGACCTAGGGCCACATTTGGACCAGGTTTGGTGTCTATAGGGCCAGCGGTTACGACACGTGTCCTGGTGACGGACTATGACATGTATGACGACAACGACGACGGAGGACGATGGATGACGGACACCCAGTATGTGTCCATGTAGCTCAAAAAGGTGTGAGCTAAAAATGATTTCGTGCCAAATGGTTTCAGCCAACTCGCGCGAGACGGAGCATCACCATTGGACACACCGCTTCGAGCAATCTCAATAATTGGATATGGCTGTAACACTAGTCCTATCATTATTATCATTAATGTTACAGATGTGACACTTGGAAAGACGAATATATCATCACTAATACCTGGCAGCAGTTGATTCAAGCAGCAACAAGCCAAAGGCATCACACTACAGCAATCTGAGACTGTTTGAAATACATGGATCACCGTCAAGACGCTTCATTCAGGTTTCTTGCCAGCTCCAAGAAACGTACTGAAACCAGCCAAGGGCTAGAGGAATTAATTGAAACGGCTAATTATAGCAAATGGCTTAATATAAGGATCAGGAGAAGGAACGGAAACAAAGCTTTCCTAATGCAGTTCATCAGGAATTGATTGAAATTAATCCAGTTGAGATTAGTCAATTTAGTGAAGGTGAATCTGGGATCACTGTATGGAGCTTCTGTCTTCCTGTAAAGCAGATGAATGCACGTATTGGCGAAGCTGTGAAAGTATACAGTTGTAATGTTCAGCGGTGTAGTGATTGGATAGGCAGGCTTCAGTCTGGTCGTTGGAGAAAAAATGGGGTTCGTCCTTGTCATTGGAGAAAAAAATGAGCTTCATCTTTGTTACTGAAGAAAAAAATGAACTTCATTCTAGTCATTGGAAAAAGAAATGAACTTCATTCTGGTCATTTGAGAAAAATATGAGCTTCATTCTCATTCTGGACATTGAAAAAAACGAGCTTCATTCTGAACATTGGAGAAAAAATGAGCTTCATTCTGGTCAAGAAAGAGCAATTTGATGATTTCAACAGGAAAATGTTCGGGTGACATTAGAAAAATCTTCGTAAATCCTAAAAACATGATTTGTTTATTTTCAAACTTTTAATTTCACTTGCTATAGAATATGAGAAGTTCTATTTGTTAAAACATCCAAGAGCAAATAATTTAGTTTTGTGTAAAAAGAAAGACAGCAGAATTGCCTCAGACAGTGACATTTAAATAAGACTACTCCACAATCTCAACACATAATACCGCTTATTAGAACATCACACAGGTAATAATCAGACAGCGGCTCAAATTATGACGCGAAATGAAAAATGATTTCCATATAAAGAAGCCAGCGTCGTACATGTAGGTGGTATTCGAAATATACTGAGTTTATTCTTGAAACTCTGCGGCGGGGATGTGGGGCCTTAAGACATGTTTAATTGATTTCCTTTTTTCTCCATGTTATGATTTCTGATACTATCAGGTAACTTCTTCATCTGAATTCATTATACTACACTTTTCCACTGTTACCTGAGGGTCACATGACGACTTCCATTATAACAAGAGCTCCATGGATCTTGGTACTCAGCTGACATTTCAATTTCGTATACTTCTAAAGGCGCCTCTCCACGTGAGCGTTTTCTCACGGAAGTTGGCTCACAATGGGCAATTCACCATTATTTGTTCCTGACGGCTTACGCTGAGACCAGTGACATAAACAACTGCTCATATTGTTGAGTTGCCCATAGAGAGCCAACTTGCGCGAGAAAACTCTCCCGTGGACAAGCGCCTCTCCACGGGAGAGTTTTCTTGCGCAAGTTGGCTCTCTATGGCAACTCAACTGCGAGCAGTTGTTCGTGTCATTGGTCTCAGCGTAAGCCGTCAGGAACAAATAATGGTGAATTGCCCATTGTGAGCCAACTTCTGCAAGAAAACTCTCACATGGAGAGGTGCCTTTAGTTTGTGCAGTCTCTTCTAGCATAAAGTTCACTGAAAGTATATGCAATATCACCACGTATTGTGATTCTGAGAATCAGTCCATAGATTTGACACCGTACACTAGGTGATCTATCTTCCTCCTGATACTGCCCATTTAATAGCAATGTGATTATGAATCATAACACTTATTTTGAGGTATTAACAAGTAAACTATAAAAACAGGATCAAAGAATTTTAAAAAATAACGTTGTTTATTTATCACTATCGCATAGAAGATTGCAATAAGCAAACGACATACGGTAAAGATTATCGAGAACATATAGTTTAGGGCCCTCTGTTTTGTTTTCGTTCGATGAATTGAATATATTTATGGACTGTAATCAATATACATGTAAAAGATCGATCAATCTGGGTCAACAGCACTCAGTTTTCAGTGGCCCTGAGTGATAGCACTCAGCTTGTAGTGACCCGAGAGACTTACTGTCACGCGTTATACAATCTTTCCTGGGTTTTACAGAATTCTTCACATCATAATTTTCATGTAGTTCTTCCCACTTCTATCTTCTTTTGTTATCTTGCTGATAACAAAAGCCATAAAAATCCTCTTTTTTCACATCTCAATACGTCTTCTGCAAAGTTCTAGAAATGGGCGTTCTCATACAAAGGGTCTCGCAGAGCATACATGATTTGAATACAGAATTTACACAAGGTGTCGAAAGTTTAGAGTATCGAAGGCATGCTGCTCAGTAACGTCCCTCAGTAACCATGGCAAACAAGTCATCCAAGAAATGCCCTTTGAATGACCAAGTACACACGTTACCTTAAACAGCATGATTACAGAGACATAAGAGGCTCCAAATAAACCAGCTATTTGCATTTGCACCTGCTACAGAAGGTTGAAGATCATAAGAAGCCGGGCCATCGAATGCAGCATGGCGGCTCGTCAGTTGTACAGCTGGGTGGGAGACTGGGGACTTCCGGTAGACATGTCTTATTCACAGGATGCAGGATAAATGAAGCAGATTGTTGGGAGACCAGCGCGTTACAGCAGATGGTAAACGAAGATTGCCAATTAACTCTTTAATGACCTTTATTGAAAGAGAATTTCTTTTCGTTGGCAAGTCTCCTGGTGATCAACAACGCTGAAGGGGTTATTGTCGTCCTGGGTACACATATAAAGTGTACCCAGGTTCGATGTCGTCAAGTGAAATTGTACCCTGGGTCCAATTTCTTGTTACAAACTGTACCCAGGTTCTGATTTAGAGACCTAGGGACGAGCTCATTCTCAAGATTTCATGGGATACGTGAATTAGCGTATGTTGGTTCCAGGATCCTGTTGCTATGACCTTGGAGGAATTATACTGACAGGAGGAACAGCGAGCTAATTGCCCCTCTATAATCCCTTTTTCACACCTCCCCAAATAATGGAACAGGCCCGCAGTGTTTGCCCAGCAAGCTAAGACACATGATCAAACAAACCCATCATGGCCATGCACAATGGCACATACACATGTAGGCCTACATGGAAATGACAAGTTTTCTTGTCCAGCTGGCGAGTTGATTAACTTAACCATCCGAGGTTGAAAACTGTCCAGCTAGTCAAAAATAAAATTCTTCCAACTTCTCTTCTTTAGCTTTTTGCACGGCCAACTTGCAGGCACAATATCAAGGGTTAGTGATAAAACCCGGAATGAAACGAAACGAAATGAAATCATCGAAATGATCGAAATGGGACTCGCAGGGAAATTTGGAATTAACGTAGGCCGAGTTAAATGCCTTTATGTGCAAATGTATGCGTCCGCCTTGAATTGACGTTATTTCAACATACCACACAAAATCAAATTGATGTTTAAGAATCAGAATGCCAAAGAAAATGCCACATACATGTAGGCCTACATGAAATCTAGCGGAGGATCCTGGTACCAATGTACTAAATTGCCGAATGAGACCAATTCGGCCTAACCACTAAAACACAACTGGACCGATGCAGTCTACGTGTTCCTCGTTAGTAAATACGCAGAGCATACACATGTATTTCGATGGTTATTTCGATGCATAGTGTTATGTCAGGGAGCTCTATATTTAGCGTAGGATAGATAATTGGGCAATGGTGCCAGCCCAGATCATGTACGAAATTCCCTTCGGTGCTCCTCAAGTTGCCGCCAGTTTCTTCTGTGTTTTCTTCACTCATTCAGTTGGTGCATAAACCAAGCGTCAATGTCGGAGCAGATTCTATGTGAACCACCTAAATATCGATATTACAATAAGACTTGCCAAAACGAATATAAATTCATGCAAATCATGCCCATTTCGATGATTTCATTTCGTTTCGTTTCATTCCGGGTTTTATCACTAACCAATATCAAGTGACTTCACCGAGAACAACCTCGCCCCGAGGTCTCTAAATCAGAACCTGGGTACAGTTTGTAACAAGAAAGTGGACCCAGGGTACAATTTCACTTGACGACATCGAACCTGGGTACACTTTATGTATACTCAGGACGACAATAACCCCTTCAGCATCAACAACTTCTCTTGGCTGTGTATGTGCAATGAATGGCATGTATGGGTTAATTTATGCAACAACTGTACCGGTACGGTAAAGTTCGTGCGATCTTGGAGGAATTATACTGTCAGTATAATTCCTCCAAGGTGCGATGTAGACCTACAGATCCATCTGTGCAACTGTCATGGCAGATGTATGATATACATAAGGCTACATTATGTACGGGTCCATCTGTGCAAACTGTATACAGTAGTTTCAATGTATGGGTCTGTCTCTCAATTGAAAAGTATAATGTGCAATGTAGGCCTATAAGATCCAACTGGATAACCAACTATTCAATCATTGATAGGCCTACTTACCATGAGATGTCACTGAGTGATTGGACTACTTGACGTAATTGATCCAATCTGTACAACTTCCATCACACAACACATTTTATCGATGTGATAAATTGATACGTGGGTGGAGACCAAACTGCACTCTCAACATGCACATACTGGGTGAACTGATCATGGCCACGACCATGAGATAAATCACTCATGATCTCGAAGACTGATACCCAGGTGACTTCAGGCATTATGATTGGTATCAAACTGATATTAAACTTGATAGCCAAGCTGCCTGATGTCAGTTAGATATCTGACAATTCTGCACAATCTCGCATTGTTATGCTAAAGTGGAAGTGGCGGAGAACCACAAGTTTCCTGCGGGTACGTTAATAGCATAAATACATTGCACATGAAATACAATGTACTTGACATCTACATGTAAAGGTTGCACAGTCGCCAACAAAAATTGCTTTTCAAATCATAACAGCACTTTGAAAGTTATGATACCGGTATATTTCCCCTTGAAGCGCATACAACATTAAACATTGTAATCTGGCCCCGTAACTATTGAAAAGCAATACGACTTTTTCAAAGGTAATTTATAATGCTGATGTGGGTTGACAAAAGTTCAGTTATTGGATTACTTACGTCCTTGCATCAAGATCACAATATCATTCTGAGATGCGAAAGGAACTATAAGCATCCAACACGTGTTGGGTCTTAAGAGTTCACACAGGGGGGTTAAACAGGGTTCTCCCTGATTTTGAAAAAGATTAGTCACCTTTTGGGAGCAAGCGATAGTGAGGATTCTCCTGCAGTTGTTTAACAATGACCATGTGAATTTGACAGACCTTCTCAACTGTCCAATGTCACCTAATCATTGGGAAACAATATTCTATGGCCAAAAATGGAATGCATGTCTTTTGTATGACGAGTCTTTATGGGGTTTATCAATGAACTTAGCTACGGGAACCAAATGAATTCAACAGTTTTGAGACACCATTTGCGAATTTTTCCACGGAACCTTTTTACCCATCTAATGAAACAAATATGACATGCAACGTACTCTTACGGAATGCTGCTGATTAGTGCAGCAATCAGGATTTCGGCTTTTTCAAACAACCGCATATCATCGCCTTAATGTCCTGCCTGAACTTCTGACAAGCTAGGCAATAGATGTAGAAATTAATAGACGGATTCACAAAGAGAAAAAAGACCTCGATCTCATACACAACTTTCCGTAACCTCCGACCAAGCCAGTGATTCGCATCCAAAAGTTTCAAATCCCAGATCCACTGGTCAACTGACCAGGGTCGTATGTTCGTTACGAAGAAAATAAACGTGATAGCGAAGAGCAGGACGGTGATGTGACCTTCCTTCTTTGTGTTGCTTTGCAGCTGGAGTTTAGCGGTCTGTATACGTTGGTCAATGAGTGCCAGCATTATCAAGATATTGAAAGCTAAGATGGTGAAGAAAGGGATAGTGAATAGACACGTTGAGTGAACTAAAGCCATTGTTTTGTCCCACCAGGGCGGGAGGGGGTCCGAAACGGTACATATCTCCTTCTGGACGACAGCCAATTCGTTGATTGCATTACGCAAAGAATGAGGTATTGTTAAAAGAAAACAGACGATGAAATTAACAGTGACCGACACCTTACATCTGTGTATCGTACACAGTGATGCCGCTTTCAACGGGAACTTAACAGCAATGAAGCGATCAAACGTCATGGCTGCAATGGTCCAGTTTGAAAATCCAAAAGTGCAATTGACGAAGGCGTTAACTGGGCAGACGTACACCCCGAATTCAGGGCCGAGCATGACATCAGGGTTGTAGTTGATTGCAGTCCGAAGTGTTACCTTCAAAAGGAGAATCATGCTATCGAAGACGGCCAGAATCCTCATATAAAAGCATGTTGTTTGCTTGGCGTGTTGGGGCTGGCGGAGGACAAGGAAGGAAAGCAAATTCCCAAACAAGCCGAAGATTATTAGTAACGGTGGTAAGACGATGTCAACAGTGAACAAAATGGCGGAGAAAATTTTGTCGTCCACGGAAGAGAGCGCGTGGCGTTCATCCGGAGGTGGAGAATTCATGCTAGGGATACTGTGAGGAAGAACTAATGGAGGTCTGAAACTTTGAAGGCGACAAAATGTTTGCCATATGGTGACTTCCTTTAATTTGCATGTGACATAACTTTTTCAATGCAAAACCATGATGTGTAGGCTTCCCAATACCAAACAAAGCACGACTTTGCCTGGATTTTTTAAGTGAGTGCAGATTGGAAGACCACCAATACACTGGCATGCTTCAAGGTGTTGAGGAATCTTCAGAGGAATTTGAACGAATTGTGTTGAAACTAATACAAATCGACACATTAAGAAAAAGTTTCCAATAAAGCTTCATCCTTTACGAACTGCAGAAGTTCCTTGGCTTCGCGGAGTTCTTTAGACGAAGTGATTGCACCATTGGAGAATCAGTACCGTCAGAAAGTCAACTCCAGTCTATGTTACAACTTGGCTATTCCAATCTGAACCCAATTCAAGCCACTGTCACGACTCATGTAAAATTAATCTTTAACACTGATATAGGTTTATACTAGAAAGATGATACAGCCACTACGCAAAAAGAAAATATCTAAAAATGAAATTTTCTTCGGTCATTACTCCTACTGAAACAGGAGCCATTAGAAAAAAGTTACCAAATTTACAAACCCTTTGTGCAAAAGTGAAAATATAAGCTGTATTCATATTTCGTGTCTATTTTTCAAAGTTCATTCGGTTTGGGTTGAATTCAGCGCATTACGAGGTCTTTGTTGTCATTTGAAACCGAGCAGTTTTTGCTCGGGTTATTATTCGAAGACTGCGAATAAAGCTTATGACGGATATTCACATCTAAGTTGGGATACAAAGATTACGTTTGGAGGAGGCACACGCCACAGGCATATTTATAGAAATTATATCAGAACTAGACCGTTTTCCTCCAAAAAGCACATGCACAAAGAAACCACGTGAGGACTACGAAGAGAATGATATCTAACAGGAATTTGGGGGTGTGAAAAAGGGTATGAAAGCACGACAGCAAACACAAACTCTATTCCTTTGAACTAGAAGTCGTTGGCCAATTTTTTCCTTCAGTGGGCCATTTAAGATTTTCTGGCTTTATTCTAGTTAAACACGTACAATCATAAGACTCAAAGTGATGTCTACAAAGACACTGTCACGAGGCTCAGCTGCGGAGTTCGTTCTTCACAAGAAAAAAAAAGTGTTGAGCACGTGGGAGCTAGCGGATCTTAAGGGGCTTCTCAACTTGAGAGAACACGAGTTTGTTGCTGATCAGGATCGAGAGTGAAGGCATTGGTGATTTTAGTCCAACATCGATGAAGATTCCACTTGAAAGTTTACTCTCTGACAGCAGAGCGCCGAGGAAACGATCAAACAGAGAACGGCTACTCTGCACGTGAGGGTTCTCACGCGCGAGACGGCTCTAAGGGCCGTATATGCACCAACGAAGATTATCTTGAACTCTGGTTGAGCCACAACTTTTCAATTGTTCAGGTTTGCCAGGGCATGATGTGACAATGGAAAAGTTGTGGCTCAACCTGAGTTCAAGATAATCTTCGCCTGGTGCATACGGCCCTAAATCCGTTCTACCGGTAAATGGCCAAATCTACATGGTACATTAGTTGGTTTCCTTACCATTTATGCTTAAACAATGACAGAAACAACGGCCTGCAGTTTTCTGCTGCTAAGTAGCCCATATATAGAGCCAAAGCACGCGTGAAACCACTCACGTACACAAGCAAATTTAGTCTCTCTAAGCTACAAGCCACGACTAATCTTCACCTATCAGAGCCATATCGCTGGCTAAATATAACAAGTTCTGTTTACAAAAAGAGCCTGGGTTGACGGTGGGAAGGAACAGAAAAGCAGCCTAAAGCCAATCATAACAGTTCATGACATTTGTAAAGCATTAATCTCCCTACCGTATATAGACACCATAGAATTTCTGTCAGCTACCCAGACAATGGGGAAAGGCTCATCATTTACCATTCGGGCTAATGTCTCCAATCTGTTAAAAGAATGGATCTACATCCACCCCCTTTTCCCGCCCAAAGATGGGTGGAATGATTTGCACCAGACGGACGGTCCCAGCGTTTTCACTCAACGCCGACATGTAGTCAAGAAGAAGACGCCTGAGCAATCAAAAGCCACTTGACAGTTTAGCCGACGCCGCTGTAAGATAGACTATGCTTTGATTGGCTGAAACACACGTCGGGTATGTCGAAGCACAGACCGCAATGGTCATCCATCGCTACCAACGTAGTCCCGAAAGCGGAGTCATTCATGGCTAGCTAGTTTGGCGCCAATTCTAACACGCATTAGTGACGCCTATTGGTCATCTTCGGAGAATCGCGTGGACCGAAGCAGTTTCTGAGCGCGGATAATAGAAGTTCTATCTGATATGCCCCCCTTGCGCCTAATACAGAAATATTGTAGCAAGATAAGAGAAATGAGGGGATTAAATGGGAGTTCAGGGTACAGGAGACAACACGGAAAGGTGACAAGTCAGGATGTGAGTTGATGGACACCTTTTTATCCAGCATCAGAAATAGACCTCAGAAGTCATGGAAAGAATCTTTTCTTACTAATCAGCTTATCGTGTCTCTTCCCCGTTATAGAAAGGTGCAAAATGTGATCAGGAAATGCTCAATTGTTCGCTTGTCTTGTCTTACAATGGCGGATGGTATGAAAGTTAGGCCCCTATTTTCACATCAGCCAAATGGAAAGGTCTCATAGCCAGTGGCTAAAAAGCTCGGGAGTTTCTTCGCGAACCCCGACATTAGAGGCAGCAAAATGACCAACTACTTTAGTTTGTCTGTCGGTGTTATTTTCCTTGTTCATGCAGTTTTTGATACTGTGTCTCATGAAACTCGGTCTAAATGCCATTGTTTTTGCACAATTAACTTTGTGGAACAGTAACCAACTATACTTCACATTTATTTTGATTAAATTCGAGAGCCTGGTCTCTGATTTTGAGCTCTGCCGGTGCACAAAGTGCATTTCTCCAAAGACTGACGAGATATTTTAACTGGCATCTTGAAATATTCCTCGGCTCCAAATTTAGACGAGAAGTAGCTTCATTTGTCGAAGCAAGACATAATTGGAACAATTCGAGCCCAAAATAGACGCGACTCTCAGAATTTTCAGCCGAGAAAAATTGAAAAAAAATAAATATCGCTAAATAGAAGTTGTCATGAAACAAAATACGAATAACCGCATGATATTTAGACGTCATTGTTTAAAAAGCTAAGGCATATTCGAGCCACATTTAGTGCAACTCTATCCTTCCGTGGATAAGATGGGTATCCTAAAATAGCACCACTCGATGGCGCTCTGAATCACGTCTTATTGTTATTTTTGTCGCTCCACGAAAGTTTTTACATCGCGTTTGAATACATATGTATTTACATCAATAGTGAGCTTTCGCAACCACCCGGTTAGGCCCTACAACAACGTTTATCTATTGTTCGAGTCAACTCACACAATAGATAAACGTAGTCGTAGGACCTAACCGGGCGGTTGCGAAAGCTCACTAATGTAAAAAATGTTCCAACAACTTGATTCTTAAAATGGGGTTCTATTTATAGGCCTACGAGAGAATATTACGATATCACCTCCAACATGTTTATATACTGGTGGGGTAACTTGAATTATTCATCGTGTCCCAACGCAGAAAGAACTCAGAAATAAAATGGAATAAAAAAACGGTCAGTAGTTGGCTCTTCAATGGTTAAAACGGTTTGCAACGTCCTCAAAGTCCGTGCAATGATCATTGTAAAGCTATAGACAGTACGACCACTGTTTGACCTGGGATTCATAGCAAATGAAGCAAAAGACAGTTCAGTACCGCCCACAGACCACGATAGGCCTACCTGTCACCGTGGCGTAGAGGAACAGTAGGCTCAGCACCTTTGAGATTCTGTGTTCGATGCCTCGTCGGACCACTTTTTCATGCATTAGAGAGGGCGATTCATGACTTCTCCGGGGCACTCCCGGTTCCTTCCTGAGCCGTCCACCAATTATCAATAATGCCGTATTTATAGCGGTAAGCCCTATTCAATATCTATTATTGTATATGTAATACCAAATGTACAGAAAAAATGTCACCTGGATTTTTGCCGATTGGCATTCTATCATTGGGATTTCTCCTTTGATATAGTTCTTTCTCTCCTTCCGATTCATCATCCCGAATGCATATAAAGGGCCAAAAAGTTACAAACCCATCCTTCTGTAATGTGAGTTCATTGTACTTTATGTATTGTTCATCACGAACTCAATACAAGTAAAAGCTGATCAAAGCCACAAATCGTGTACAATTCTTATAGACTAAATAAGGAAGCTAGGCCGTGAGCCGGTGCCAATATTTGACTCTTGATATTTGTATCTCAAGTTGGTGACATTTCATCCAATCGTTCCAACAAAACGTGAGACTGAAACTGTCTACACAAGGTATGCGGAACGCAGAAGGTTCCCCCATCAACTTGGCATGACACCACTACTCGATTTACCCTGCTTTTCGATACTTTGTGGTGAGTCATCTATCGATAGGTTTCGACTGTGTTTTCAACGACAAAGTCGTTTTTGTGTTTTATCCCGACATCAATGACAGAATCACACTGATATGGCAAACACACAAAGTCCTGTACAAATCAATGACTATTAACATTTCGAGATTCAGTTAAAAACACTGACCCCAGACTCCATCAACTATTTGATAAAACGTGCTAAATATATGCCTCAAAGCTGCCTCATTACTACTGATCAATGAAGATCAAATTTTCGCCAATGTAAATGGACGACGGCCCATTTGAATCGGAATATCTGAAACTTTTTGATTTCATTACAAAATAGTATTGTTTCAAATTGTATCCTCTGTTGCAGTTATCAGTTATTTTACGATGTAAATGGATGAAGGCCCATTTAAATCGGATTCGTTGAACTATATAATACAGATTTCATTTTCATTTTTTTTTTATTTTTCAGATGATAAAAATGTTGTATTCGTTTGCAGCAACGTCAGAAAATATTTTTCGTGACATCATCACGAATGTAATGGTAAATGCTTTCCGCCAGGTTTTCAAAAACCATTTTACGTCTGTAACTTTCCTGGCTTAGATCGTTCAATCAACCCACATCAACGAACCGAAACCTACCATCCGCATCGTTACATTACGGTAGGCCGAATGATTATTCTTCTTTCATAATTTAAAGGCACAACAATATAACCATGACGACCTGCCTCAAGAGATGGGCCAATAAAATAGGAGCTGTCAGTGAGTTGACCAATAGGTATCACTACGGCCCAATTCTTGATCGAGCACCAATCACGTGGATTTTCCTGTGTATTGGTCCGCTAGAACTTTGCTGCCATCTTTTGGCAATACGCGCGGCTGACTGCTCGTGCTCTTTGGCGATAGCCCAACCCAACCTGCGTCGGCTTGCTAAGATACTAGTAATTTGGAAGGAAGCTGCAAGACTTAAATTCAGACTTGTATTAAACCCGTCTGATGTCTGTTACCGGAAAGAGAAATTGCCTTTAATGGTTGACATGGGAAGCCAGTCAGTGTGTTTACTCTCCGAAGGCCGTCTGATCAATGTAGCATCAATATCTGCCACAACATCACTAATACATTACTGTGATTGAAGTGACATCCCGACTCTTCTCAGTCTTCTCCACATTCAGAATGTCAATTATACACGCCGCTGCTTCACAATATCGAAACACTATTGTAATTTGTGTCATAAACACGGCGGACGGAGGATCGGCAAAGTGCGGTAGGGTTTCTTGAGTGGGTGGAAAAAAATTTCCAAGTATATCAGAGTTCAAAAAGATCAAATGAGTGGCATGGGGCCCTTTTGATATGATATAATGTTGGGGGAGCTAGATTCCAGTGGAAAAGCCAGGTCTCTGTGACCTTACTGCGATTTTGATAGAGTATGTAGGCCAACAATGAATGAAATGGTCCATGGACCATGTGCTCACCGGGTTGGACATAATAGTCTAATGACAGAGGGAGGTACATATCAGTTATAAGCAATCTCGGTAAAGTCATTCCCAGGTACATACATGTAGGACTTTGATGATTTTTGGGTTATGCCACCTAGCGGCCATATTGGATGTCCGATCTGGCCGGAACTTCACATGCACATAAAGGTCATCTGCAGGGGGCCACATAGCACATTGGAGCACTTTGGGTCAAGTCGTTCCTGAGTTACAGCACTTTGATGATTTTGGGGTTATGCCACTTGGTGGCCTTGTTTGAAGTCAAATCAGGCCGAAATTTGACGTGCATGTAAAGGTCATCTAGAGGGAGGTACCGGTAAATATCAAATTTGAGCACTCTGCGTCAAGCCGTTCCTGAGTAATAGCACTTACTTGATTTTCAGGTTACGCCACCTGGCGNTAAAAATGTTCCAACAACTTGATTCTTAAAATGGGGTTCTATTTATAGGCCTAATACGAGAGAATATTTACGATATCACCTCCAACATGTTTATATACTGGTGGGGTAAACTTGAATTATTCATCGTGTCCCAACGCAGAAAGAACAGAAATAAAATGGAATAAAAAAACGGTCAGTAGTTGGCTCTTCAATGGTTAAAACGGTTTGCAACGTCCTCAAAGTCCGTGCAATGATCATTGTAAAGCTACATGTAGACAGTACGACCACTGTTTGACCTGGGATTCATAGCAAATGAAGCAAAAGACAGTTCAGTACCGCCCACAGACCCCGCGATAGGCCTACCTGTCACCGTGGCGTAGAGGAACAGTAGGCTCAGCACCTTTGAGATTCTGTGTTCGATGCCTCGTCGGACCACTTTTTCATGCATTAGAGAGGGCGATTCATGACTTCTCCGGGGCACTCCCGGTTCCGTCCTGAGCTGTTCACCAATTACACAATAGTGAAATAACCCTAATGTATCAATAATGCCGTATTTAGCGGCAAGTCCTATTCAATATCTATTATTGTATATGTAATACCACATGTACAGAAAAAATGTCACCTGGATTTTTGCCGATTGTCATTCTATCATTGGGATTTCTCCTTTGATATAGTTCTTTCTCTCCTTCCGATTCATCATCCCGAATGCATATAAAGGGCCAAAAAGTTACAAACCCATCCTTCTGTAATGTGAGTTCATTGTACTTTATGTATTGTTCATCACGAACTCAATACAAGTAAAAGCTGATCAAAGCCACAAATCGTGTACAATTCTTATAGACTAAATAAGGAAGCTAGGCCGTGATCCGCTGCCAATATTTGACTCTTGATATTTGTATCTCAAGTTGGTGACATTTCATCCAATCGTTCCAACAAAACGTTAGACTGGAACTGTCTACACAAGGTATGCCGAACGCAGAAGGTACCCAATCAACTTGGCATGACACCACTACTTGATTTACCCTGCTTTTCGATACTTTGTGGTGAGTCATCTATTGATAGGTTTCGACTGTGTTTTCAACGACAAAGTCGTTTTTGTGTTTTATCTCGACATCAATGACAGAATCACACTGATATGGAAAACACACAAAGTCCTGTATAAATCAATGACTATTAACATTTCGAGATTCAGTTAAAAACACTGACCCCAGGTTCCATCAAATGTTTGATAAAACATGCTAAATATATGCCTCGGAGCTGCCTCATTACTACTGATCAATGAAGATCAAATTTTCGCCAATGTAAATGGACGACGGCCCATTTGAATCGGAATATTTGAAACTTTTTGATTTCATTAGAGAACAGTATTGTTTCAAATTGTATCCTGTGTTGCAGTGTAAGTTATTTTACGATGTAAATGGATGAAGGCCCATTTAAATTGGATTCGCTGAACTATACAAATTTCATTTTCATTTTTTTTGCAGATGATAAAAATGTTGTATTCGTTTGCAGCAACGTCAGAAAATTTTTTCGTGACAATGTCGTTACGAATGTATGGTAAATGCTTTCCGCCAGGTTTTCAACCATTTTACGTCTGTAGCTTCCCTGGCTTAGATCGTTCAATCAACCCACATCAACGAACCAAAACCTACCATCCGCATCGTAACATTACGCCGAATGATTATCCTTCTTTCATAATTTAAAGGCCCAACAATATAACCATGATGAGTTACCTCAAGAGATCAAGAGATGGACCTACACGTGCTCTTTGGCGATAGCCCAACCCAACCTACCGGTATACGTCGGCTTGCTACGATACAAGTAGCCTACATGTAATTTGGAAGGAAGCTGTCAGACTTAAATCCAGACTTGTATTTCACCCGTCTGATGTCTGTTACCGGAAAGAGAAATTGCCTTTAATGGTTGACATGGGAAGCCAGTCAGTGTGCTTACTCTCCGAAGGCTATTTTTGCTAATACATTACTGTGATTGAAGTGACATCCCGACACTTCTCTGTCTTCTCCACATTCAGAATGTCAATTATACACGCCGCTGCTTCACAATATCGAAACACTATTGTAATTTGTGTCATAAACACGGCGGACGGGAGGATCGGCAAAGTGCGGTAGGGTTTCTTGAGTGGGTGGAAAAAAATGTCCAAGTATATCAGAGTTCAAAAAGATCGAATGAGTGGCATGGGGAACAACACTATAGAATTGAATCGCAGTTGTAAGGTCACAGCGGTCTGGCATTCCTGGAGTCCGGCTTCTCCTGTGATGATGGTCGGCATTGCTGGACCACCACCAAGCAGGCTGTTGGTACCTCCGAATCCAAGTCCTGACACTGACGCTTTTGATATGATATAATGTTGGGGGAGCTAGATTCCAGTGGAAAAGCCACGTCTCTGTGACCTTACTGCGATTTTGATAGAGTATGTAGGCCAACAATGAAAAATGGTAGCTTGAGACGGCCTCTTACCATACATGTACTCACCAGGGCCAATAATGTTTTGGCTCCGGCCCTGATGGAAAAATCTAGATACAAATACAAAATATGTAAAATGATGAACAGCGCAGATAACAACATTAGTAATTCAAATGATTTCACCCGAAATCGTCACATTGAGAAAACCCCCACACTCTAGACGATCTTCTTCTCAGTGTATTTGGTCCCGAAAGCGTTGATCCAAATCCACTTTGATACATTAGATTCATTGAAATGACATCCCACTCACTTCCGCAATGTTCTCCACATTCTGGTCATAATTGCTCTTTGGATATTCAATCTCCTTTCATTCACTGATATCATTGATCGACACACAACGTTAATTAAAGGCCCCGTACTTTTGACTAATTTCAACTGCATTAGGCTTGCTTCACTATAATTTTCATCTAACAGACCAGTGGCGGAGTAACATCACTCTGCCAAAATGGCCAATTTCAATTTGTGCCTTTGATACTTAAGATACATTTCTACGCATGATGTTAAATGATGTACACCATTTCATTTTGAGGTACGAGATGGGGTACCCTAGAACACACAGGTTTAAAGCGTCGATCATTGGCACATGGATTTTGTCCAATTCAGGTCGATGAAAACTCGATTAAATTGACTTTTGCGTTGTCGTATCCGGAAAACTTGGGGCAAACGAACCAGATCCCAGCGCCAATGAAGCCGCTTTAAGCGAGGTTCATTGGCACACGGATTTTGTCCGATCCAGGACCCATGTTCCCGAAGCCGCCGTTAGGTTAACGATGTCGTTACGCTATGCATTTTCCCAGGTTTAACGACATCGTTAACCTAACGATGGCTTCGGGAACATGGCTCCTGGTCCGTAAAATATAGATCAAATTGACTTCTGCGTTGTCTTAACGGAACACTAGGGGCAAACGGACTGAAAACGGACCAGATCCATGCGCCAATGAACCCCGCTTTAGTCCAAGGACATGGCTAGCAGAGATTATCTCACTAAGATTTTCCTACATGTATGTATGCTTCAGCTATATTCAAGAAAGGTCATACCTCGTTAAATGTTTAGGGCAGTTGTTTGTTGTCAATGGTATGCGTTAGGAATAATCAATTTTAATCACGGGCCTTGAGCAGGCATAATTGGCTAATTACATGCCTGTATTGATATTAACATTTCATTAAATCCATCATGATGGATGATCATATCGTGCCTGAATAGACATCTCCATCAATGAAGGAATGAAGCCACAACAATGCAACATTATCCCCAATGAAATGTCACTGCAATGGTCTCCAGGCAAATGAAGTCACGACATTTTCCAAGGATGACATTTATAAGGTATAGGCTATATGAGATGACAGTAATAGCATGTCGCTGGAAGGTGAATGGTTATTTTAAATAGGGCTATTACCAGAGGACATCACGTTAGGAACATGGAGAGAAAACCACTGCTTCCGCCTGCGAGAAACACCAGAAACCAGACGCAGTGTAGCCCGCTACAGGTGATTCACCAGTCTGCATCGCTGAGTACTTACCTTTTAATAAAGAGGTTCATGATGACCGATGATTTTGGAAGGGAGAAAGGCATGAAAAGGAAATGTGGTGATCACTGACCAAAACTTCGAAGCTTCAGAGAGAGAGGTCATGACCAACGATACGATTTGAAATTTCAGAGTGAGAGGTCAGGATTAATGACACGTTTTGAAGTTTCAGAGAGAGAGAGGTCAGGATTAATGACACGTTTTGAAGTTTCAGAGAGAGAGAGGTCAGGATTAACGACATGATTTGAAGCTTCAGAGAGAGAGGTCAGGATTAATGACATGATTTGAAGCTTCAGAGAGAGAGAGAGAGGTCAGGATTAATGACATGATTTGAAGCTTCGGGGAGAGAGGTCAGGATTAATGACATGATTTGAAGCTTCAGAGAGAGAGGTCAGGATTAACGACACGATTTGAAGCTTCAGAGAGAGAGAGGTCAGGATTAACGACACGATTTGAAGCTTCAGAGAGAGAGAGGTCAGGATTAACGACATGATTTGAAGCTTCAGAGAGAGAGAGAGAGAGGTCAGGATTAACGACATCGTTTTGAAGCAGCAGCTTCAGAGAGAGAGAGAGCGGTCATGATCAACGAGATCATTTTTGAAGCTTCAGACACAGTAGGGAGAGAAGTAATGACCAATAAATTTAATTTAATTCAAGTGATCATTTGTCTCCAAGCAGGTTGATCTCTGCGACGTGGTTTTATATTCTGATAGGCCATATGCGGAAACAGTGATGGACGCATCGCAAAATGGCAAAGCCAACTGACACTAGAACTACTGCTTCCCCCTGTGATAAAAACTAAGAACCACCTGCAGCACGCTGAATTAGTTCAACATTCCGCACCAGTTATTTGAGCAGAAATCCATTTATTTCTAACGAAGTTCTGCGATTTTGCAGCTAAAGAGAGAGAGGTGTCTAAAAAACTGTGAAAAGAAACCACATCTACTATAGTCTTATCCAAAACCTCGGCTCCTTTTATTAAGTTCATTGCATACGCTTATTTCCCACTGGCAATGGTGCGTTGGGGCCGCAGTCATTCCAGGTTTGAACCTAGGCCATATGGTGTGGAAGTGAGAAACGCAGACCAAACCTTGAACTAAATGATATAAATCATATCTATTTGTGTCTAACATAAAATTTAACTAATTACCAGTCCACAGCTGTGTCGTGTCACCAATCCCAGGCAGCAGATGCTGATGTTGATGTGGATTATCACCCACAACAGAGGCCAAAAGATGAGATAGAATTTCACCGAGCTGAATGAAGACCGCCCACCTAAATAGTCATTATTTAGGCCTATTGTTTTTTCATGGCTTTTTTATCACGACAGAACAAAACTGCGAAGGTAGATTCTGAGTTCCCTGCCTGGGTCACGAATTATTTGGGACAGATGGCAAGCCCAGTGTAACATCTGCCAATGTTCCTCGTTTTTTAGTGTTTCCTTCTTTGTATTGGGAACGTAGGCCTAGTGACAATAGACAGCTATAGAGGCCATGTTTGATCAATAGGACAGGACGATGAGGGGGAACACTCACACACAGAAACACTGATAAATGTTACACCGGCGTTGGTGACCTGAACGCACTCAACAGTCTCACTCCATCAGAGTGGACACAAGGATATGAAGCCAAGCCTGTGAAGTATAGGATAGGCTCAAATCAATATCTATCCAATAAAATATCTTTACGGCCAGATGCTGCAGGCAGGAGTTGAATGAATTCAATTGGTGTCAGGCGTGCAACAAGGGATTTGCTGCTGTCAGCATTTGACATTTTTCCAAAAGGATTATTACAGGACACATGACCTTGTGCAAAATATCAGATTTAACTGGCCTAGTAGATAGGAGTTAACAGCATTGAAGCTTGGAGGAATTATTTGAAGCATCAACACAGGCAATACATGTAGGCCTACTGGGCAGATTACATGGGATGTATTATGGAAAATTCTCATTTGTAGTCAGAACTGGGGGTTTACAAATTTCCAAATACCGATACATATCTAGGCCTACAAATGTCCTCGAGTCTTTTGCCATATATGGATGGCTCTTCGGAAAATACTCGATACGTTTCTAATAAAAGGCCAATCTGAAAAATATATTTTACTCTCCAGATAAAAGTGCAGGAATGGGCCTAATTGATGAACAGTGAAATCTGTAAAAACCTGCCAAGTTGTGAAGTTCTGCGCAGTAATGTTTCATGCTATGGGGAATCTTACTGAGCTTATACAAAGAGCAAGGAATCCTCCCAACAGCATCCCTTCCTTCCGCTCAGTGCACAGCCGTGGTATAACGTAGCTAAATTACCCTCAAGGAAGTTGAGTGCATTTCCTGCTGAGGGAAACTCTGTCTCGATGCAGTTTCTTAAAGGTAAGTTGTTGGCTTCTGCTGATGATTTTACACCAAGTACAACAAGAACGAATGATGTTTGTTTTATTCATGTACTGGCGGCCATCTTGAAAAACATGGACGCCATATTGGATTTTTATGGCTATTGGCACTTTCTTCTCAAAACATGATGAAAAGAGGACATTATCCACAGTAGACTCTTGCCAAAGTGAGTGGCATTTGTGAGGAGGCAAGGTCTACCCGGCCCAGGGGTGAGAACAATTGGCATCATTATATTGGCTAGATCTCCATATCGGAGACAAGTCTCACGGGAGGGCAGTGAGACAGAGCGCCAGTGAATAACCATATGCCATTAAGGTCCATCCCCTTGTTTCCTCCTGTGCAGTACATGACATGATGAGAGATGATGGTGAACTGTATCATAAGGTGATGGAAAAAAGTTTGTGCCTTGGTAATGAGGGGCCTATATGGCAATCATTAAGAAGAAAAGGAAGTACAACTGTTTCATCAAATCATTTATTATTACAAAAAATACAAAAAATAGCCAACAAATTCACTTATGTATATCAGTACATTTTCTGTGGCAGTGGAGTTATGTAACTTAACATTAACATGCACGACGGACAAAAATATGAACACATTTGATCATAACTTTATTAATAATATTTGATGACAAACAGCATCATACATGTAACAGGTATACACAATCTGAAAATGGTCTCAGGAATTTTTCTGCTTTATCAGAGTACATTTCAATTATCTCTCTCTTTATTGTCCTGAAGCAATATTTTTATAACTGATATCCAACGGTTTTCTACGACACTTAGTCTGAAGTGCCTCCACAAAGCCATGACATTTCAGGCTGTCACACTATTGTGCAGAGCGTTATTTATGTCCTAGGATACCTATTCCTGTGTAAAAATATTTTAAAAAACCTGGATAGATTGGAAAGACTCTGAACACAGTCACTGTAACTGGTACATATCTGCGTCATTCTGATCTCCAAATCACAACACGTCAGCTGAACACAACTCGGATGTCTGCAAGACAGCGTTGTTACTAAGCAACAAAGTAAAAATACCAACTAAGTCCCATTTTGTGCTTTTCTTTTCCGAGGAACAGTTTCTGAGCACAGGAACACTATTTTTAGTTCCCCATTTATCGCAAAAAGTATCAGCCTGAAGCGAGTCATTTTAAGCCAAATGGCAAAGTAGTCATAAATATATTGAATGCTACAAGATGTAACATTCTGGGTAATGCTGGATGTAGAGCAATTGATTACTTTTTAAATCACTCGGGTGACCAAGACATGAGTAAACAACCTACTCTGCTGATGCTGACAGCATTTATTAAATTAAATTGCCAATCAATCCTTGGTCAAATTTATACGCTCGCAACAAATCTGTTATGAAGTGCTGGGGGACATTATTAGAATGTTTGAATAATCCAATCTAGATACACCGTGGGTTCAGGGTTGGGCAAAAACCATTGGACGGTACGGGGAAGTGAATCAGATGGTTGGATAAACAACTGCGATCAACATGATCGGTTCAGTGGATTTTAATCATTTCCAAGGTGGCAGAATTATGCCAAGGGCCTTGGGAAAGGCAAACTCTAATGAATAGAAATGGAGAATTAGAAAGAATTCTGATTTGGAGTTTTCAACAACTCAGTGTCAAGGGCATTTCAAATTATCATCCTTGGCGCCTCTACAGAAACAATCCTGGGTACTAGCTTGGAATTCATGGAAAAAAATCGGCATTAAAATCACACAGCATTCAATTCATCCGTGTTTCATCCATTTTCAAAAGGCAGTGAATTCACAAATAATTGCACAACATTTACAATCTGTTTTGAATAAATAGTGTTTTCTAGCAGTACACAATCCTTGTTCCTATATTTTAAGTCTAGTCCGTCATCTTAATATGTGAGTAAAGTGTGGAGTGTGTGGTCTGAAAAAATTGTCAAAAATGGGAAAATTAGAGCCCTACCACACCGAGAAAAAAAATTTGACAAGTCGGGGAAAAAGTTAGAAGGATGTCAGAGTTACTTGTGTCATTCGAATCAAAGTTCAGTGGTCAGAAATTGATTTCAATCGGCAATAACCAACATGGGGCCAAATCTAGCACAATCATTATTTAAAGGCATGCAACCAACAGCCACCTGGTGTTGGAATGAAGAACTGAACAACATATGCACCACCACAAGTGGATCAACAACACAGCTGACGAGAATCTTAGATGTTGACTTTTACGGGTGTGCTTTCAAATCACATTTCAAGGAAAGAACTTCATTGTAAAGTTAAAGAATCTTTTATCAACACATGTGGAGACAAACTGACTTCTGACAAGTCTCTCCAACAACCAGCATGCATGGCAGTTATTTCACTTTCAAATGTCAGCATGCAGATAACCTTGAGCAACCTACCATCAGTAATAATCATCCTCATCAGCATCTTTATCATCAGAAGCTTTATTTGCAGTCTTTATCTGTTCCTGGTTCTTGTACATTTCAGCAATCTGAATGGGAAGAAAGATCATATTACTCATACATGTTGTGATGAGAGATTTTATAGTAAATAGGTGGCAGCACTTCACTGGCGGTCCAGAACAACACAACTTCTTTCAATAAGAAATTGACATACGAAGATAACCTAATAAATTTCATAAACCTCAATGACAAACATGACATGCCAGTGACAACTGCTGAGACAACATTGAGCTGTCCTACCTGGGTACTAGATGTGGCTTCCTCGGGCTTTTTGTCATCACGAATCCGAAGGAATCTCGGGAATCGTAATGATATCCCCTTTTCAGGGTCAACCTGCAAGGGAATGAAGGTGATGAGGTGAAGATTGGTGTTGTGATTAACTACAAGATGGGCTGTGCCATTAACTCCTTGTAATCCGGTATCAAGCCGAGCTCAAAATATGATCTCATGCGGCCATTATCACCACCACCCAAAGGGTAACAACACAACTCTTCGGGGCACCATACTGAGGACTCACCAAGCCAGCCGCAGCAAAATGAACCGGGGAAATGGAGAGATCGGCTGCCTTGATTTCCCACACCTGAACAGGGTCAAACCAATGATCTGGCTCAACGCTACGATCCCAACGATAGTAAGATCGAGCTTTCTCGATCACATGTTCCTTGAAAAACTTGGAATGTTTCTCCAAATCTTCATCTTTGAAACCTGTGCCAATCTGGAAATCAAGGATAGAAAGTTATTATTCGAGTTGGTCTTGGTGAAGGCACCCTACTTTCAAAACTGCAGTCACCTTTGGAGAAGGCACCTATTTTCTAAGCCGTCGGTCTTGGTGTAGTCACCCTATTTTCTAACACAGAGTACAAGTATTTCACCTACTTTGCATATTGACTGGTACTCCTCATTCTCCTCATCATAACAGGCCAATAAGAATCCACCATATTTTCCTGTCCGTTTGCCGGTACCATGGTAACCACCAATCACGACCACGTCCAGTGTATCGCCCACACCTTCAAGGTAATCTTTCTTCAACTGCAAGCACAAAGTAAAGTATCTTTTAGTGAGATACAGAGGAAGAGGTACCATGGTTTATGCAGCTGTCAGGGGTATGAATTTAATGCCTTTTTAATGCTTTTTAATACCAGAAATTTCCCAAATTTAATGCTTCTTAACTCTTTCACTGCCAAACACGTACCCATACGTGTTACAATTCCCATCACTTCATTGCCAAACACGTACGTATACTTTTGGCTCAGTTCATAAAAACTCCGCCAGATGTCACTGCGATAAGCTTACACAAGTTAGCCTTGGGTCTCGCCGAGCGAGTCAGACGATGATTTTGGTGGGCAAATGTGTGTAGGCGTAGCACCATCAATAAGAATGGCAGCCTCAATGGAGATTTGGACGCCATTTTGCTGTTGAGGGTGCAAACTACTGCTACGTGGAGTGGGATGATTGAGAAATACCACACAGTAAAGTATAACTGTTGAGGTGTATGTAAAGAGGACAATCAAAGGAACAAAGTAAAACCAGTTTAGTGAAAATAACTCTTTCCATTTTTTATGTTGGCAATTTGCCAAAAAGGTCCGGATCTGGGCCTGGGGATGGAAACAGTCGTTTTAGGAGCTGGCAGTGAAGAGTTAAAGGCAAGATCCGTTTTTAATCTGGCCACATTGATTAAGAAAATTACATGAATTTACCAGTAAATCTTTATAAATTTATTACATGACAGTTAGCCCTCAACACTGCATGCACTAACACAATACACATATTTGCCGACTAATCAGCTTGGGCTGCCAAGCATTTGGCTGTGTACACAAAATGTACAGCAGCGTGTATTTGTACAGAGATCAGAGTGCTGCATTGATGAACGACTCCATTGTCCATGTTGTCAGCGATCCCCAGGCTTCAATTAGGAAGTAATTAGATTAGGATTAAGCCTAATTAAACAACACAAGCTGAGAAATAATCCGGTGTATTTATTTTGGAAGTGACCACAAAATCACAATTTAATGCCTTTTAATGCCATACAGTGACAAATGTTGCAGATTTAATGACTTTTAAGGCCTTAAAAATGCAATGACGAAAAATAATGCTTTTTAATGACTTTTAATGATCCGCGGACACCATGGGTACAGAGGTACCGCTATCAACATGACACATTCACCATAGTGATGCCATGGCGTGCTTTTCAGTACATGACACCAGTGCATTAAGCACACAGTGCCATGGTTGTGTTATGGCACATAGAATCCTGTTCTATCACAGTGAGATGGTTCAACTTACCTTCAGCCAGTTGTGTGAACGCTTGGCAATCTCATAAGTGGCATCCTTATCCAGTGTCTTCACCATAAGGCCTTCACAATTGCCTTTTATTGAGTCGTCTAAGAACTCACTGATCTGGTCTGTGTCGGTAGAATCCATGGCCGTAGCGAACATAAATTCACCTTCTATCTCATTCAGGCACGTCCGTAGCTTCTCACGCCGCGTCCGCAGCGACTCCCGGACCAGTGATTCGCCGTTCAGGAATAGAAGATCGAACGCATATAGGCAGACCTGGACTTTGATTTCAGATGCATCCGCATCCTGCAAAAACGAAATGAGACCAATTTCAGATGGTCGGATAAATAGTTTCAAGCACAGTGAAAACCCTCTATTAAGGACACCCCTTGAAACCAACAGTTGTCCTCAATTGAGTGGTTTTCTGATTATGAAGGTCATAATGAATTGATGTGACCGGATCCTTCACCTGTGGACATCAGCCCTGTTAGGCACAAACATACTGGAACAACCACGTGCCCGTTCCCCACACCATTCTAATACCAAATTCCGCGTCATAGCATACCTTTCGTTTCCTTGTACTTAGCACCTGGAATGGTAATATATGTTTTTGTTCTCTGTCCCAAGCCACAGCCTCAGAGTCGATTATACAGGATTTTGTCCCCTCCTTCAATACTTTCGGCATCCGTGCGATAATATCAGGATATTTCGAGGTGTTGTTCTCGGAATTTCGACTGTAGATGTTGACAGTGCCATCCTCCAGGACATGTATCTGTAAGACAGACATTATGATGACCGGGATTATCGATTATCGCCACTGGTCACATGTTGGGCTGGCAACAACAGAACATTGAACATCCTATATAATATTAATTACATGTATTATCATTTTGAATTGAACCAGTGTACGGATACACATACGGATCGAAATGTACACCAAATTTGCCCTCGTACAGAATTCTATCCTTATACGTACCGTACATGTACATGTATAAGGGTCCATGATAAGTCGTTGATCTTAACCTCCCTACTGTCAACATGGCTCATTGAACTGCCCCTACATCCAACTTGTGTTACTAACCTGTGCCCTTTCACCATCATATTTCCATTCACATGTGAAGTCTGAGTCCTCAAATCTTTTAAAGATCTCTGTGACTCCCTTAGATGGATGGGCCAACATCGGTTGGAGTGGTATACCTGGTTTGATCTTGCATTTCTCTGGTAGTTTTTCCCAACCATCCTTCAGTAAAACGGGAATGATGGCATTGTAACTTGGGCACTCACTGAAAATGACGGCATTGGAGTTTTTAAAAGGTTCTTTTCGAATAGAGAGTGAAGTACTTGCTTGCGAGGCCTGTTTGTCACTGACCTGATAGAAAGTCATATGGTTCATGGACAAGAGAATTTGGGGACAGTCTAGTAAGGAAAAGGGAGAAGTCACATGTGATTTGATACTACAATCTTTTATTAAAATACATTGCAATCTACAAACATATGCTATCTTCATCGATGTAAGCCACATTCCAATAAAGCATATTCACAATTACAACAGCGAATTTAAGATGAAAGGTAAGGCCCAAAGAAGTTGGTGATAAAAAATTCAAAAGTTTTTGGTTCTGAAACTACTGTACTTAAAATCAGAGGATACACAACACAAAACTAAGATTTTAAAGGATTAAAACAATCATGGCACTTTTCCAGAATACTTTCATAAATTATACATGTACTGCAAAACACCAACAATATTCTGGAGTAATAATTCTTAAACAGTTTCCACCGAATAGGCCTACCAGGGTACACGAAAGCAATCAAAAATTACATACCAGACGACAGCACTACCAAACAAGGCACGGTAGAAACCCTAACCAGGACCCTCTGCGAAAACACACGAAGTGGATACCAAGCGTTGCAGAATCAACATGCAGCATCACGATGCTCATTTAAATGTCTACGTGAACAATTATATGCCATGGGTCATGGGATGTATATCCACCTTTAAAACAACACTCCGATCATGTGAATAGTTCTCTAACAAATGATCCAGCTTCATAAGTTTGTACTTTTTTGCGTTATTCTGCAGGCAGTCCACAAAGTTGTCTGAGTCTGCACGTTGCAGTTCAAAGACAAAGTGTTTTACATACGGTACCTGGTCATCATCACGAAGGTCCAAGACGGTGACGGTACAGAGTCCGCTGAATGGGAATGAAAGCTGATCATCGTGTTCACCTTTGAGAAGAACAACGGCAATGGTTGAAAACGCTTCCGAATTGTCGTTCTCCAAATCGCTGAGATTTATTGCTAGAGCAAACTTGTAGGCATGACCATTGGATCCAACGTGAAACGGCTGGCTACGGAAAGCGTCCCCTTCCGGCAGCGATATCCGCCAGAATAAGTTCCCACCATTGTCACCTGGTGTCGCTGCTCCCTGGAATGATTGGATTTGCTCCCTTTGAGTGGCACTTTCAGCGAGGACTTGGTTTAATCGGTGTTTCAGTATGTCAATTTCACCCTCTTGGTAATAAAGCTTGTTTTCAGCTGCCGTTAACTTTTCACACACTAACGTCAAATGCTGGTTAAGAGTCTCGTCGTAATGTTTCTGCATATCCTTCCGGAAGGCAGCAAAATCGCATCCCTGAGAGTAAAACCGACAGTGGATGGTGACGTTTGGACAGTCACCATGGACAGAATCGAGGTGGTCGCCGAGGTTTTCCCGTATAACATCTGGCCGATTACAGTAACTGCACGTGACGGGAAACTTACGACAAGCGAGGATCATGTGTTTGAGAGAATCACCAACTTTGATATCCTCGTCGCAGAGTTTGCATGCCTCTAATCGATTCGGGCAAGTTTGCACGTGTTCCTGCATGTTCAGTCTCGAGCAAGATCTTTCACATCCGAGCGGGCATTTCTCAGTGACGTATTCACATGCAGAAAGATGGGCAGCTAAACCGCGATATTCACCACCCCAGGAGCAGTTCTCTTCCTTGTGTGGACACGAGACAGTTAAGGACAGGAGTTCACGTTTAAACGCAGCATCGTCAAATACATCCTTGTGAGTCGACAGCCAAGTATTATCCACGGGACATTTGGTACGAAAATGATCACCAGCTGATCTCCCAAAGCACTGACGACAGAATCGGTGGCCGCATTTCGTTTGGACGGGTTCCTTCAGGATGGACAGACAGACAGGACAGATGTACTTTTTGTCAATTTCCGGTTCGGTATTCGAAGCTGGCATCGAGTGATCTCTTGGAGGAGTTGCTGTGGCCATGATAGGTTGAGGTCAGAGGTCACGGCCTAGATCCTTTGATGTTGTGAATGAATTCCGAAGCAGGGGCAGAAAAGTCCCTTCAAACTTCCCACCAGACAAAAAACCAAAAACTGACTGCAACTCCAAGGAGTGTGTTCACACAGGACCACACAAAACAGTTTGACAAGTTCTGCACATGGGTGCCTCTATATACACCCAGGAATCCAAGCCAACCAACTGAACAGAACTCAGTTATGTAACCAATGTAATAGACCATTACCAGGAGTTGATTGAACTCCACTTGACAACATGGCTGTGGTGAATGATCATGTTCATCCAAGCAGAGAACACCAAACAACTCACCAATTGACACAAACTGACCAATTCACAAACAAGGTGTGACTGATTATAAACCAAGTAATCATTCATTCTTTATGGTAATTAGCATACCTCTGTGAATACACATTACTCAGTAATTCTCACCATGGAGGTCTTTATTATACCACCATGTTCTCACATACCTTCTCTTCTCTGCCTATCTAAAAATGCCATTCAAGAACTTATAATTCTCACCTGTATGTTGTTTTGATGGTAAGAACAGCCTCGTCTAATCTCTTCTTGAGGGTATCAGCAGAGAGGCCTTGGCCAGCATTCAGGGTTTTAGGGGGATATTCTAGAAATGGAAGATATTATGTTTGGTAAACATGGACAATAAAGTGACTCAGGACAGAAAATGGAATTTCAAGTATAGAAACAACTAGGCCTACGCAGACGATACACAGTATGCCTACCTTGACCTGGAGGTGTAAGGACAACAGCATGACCTAGTGCCACCAGAACAGATTGTTCTGCAAGGCCTATCCTGAGCTTCCCTCCCAGACATCTGATGAGGTATCGTGCTTCTGCGTATCGGCAGGCTATGAACATGGACTTGATCCTGTCAATTTTCTTGTTCATCACCTGTTGAAGAAATCCAAAGGTACCCGGTACTCACTTTTAAGCTATCAGAACTGGAAATCAAATCGATCTGATTTGGCAGCAAAAACAGCAGAACCGCCATTGAATTGAAATTGCTATGATTACTCACAGCATTCCCAGTCATGACAGCTATTTCCTTTAACTTGTTGAACACGGACTGAGCCATCAGTTTGGGAGGTGCAAACATTGTTCTTTGGTTGCTGCGACTGGTCTGAAAGACAGAATTTGAATATGTTTTATTATGATTACATGTTGAGCAAGGAGACTTCAGGTTGTAGTATGCTAGGGTTAGACTTCAGCCAGACTTTTCTCAATGCTTCAAACAGAGAAAGTCTAATTTCAGCTATATTTTAGGCTAAGTTGGACCCCAGCATACGGCCCTTTGTCTCATCAAAGCGAGTGTCTGCTTTTGTCAATCACGCTTAACCAGAGCTGCCAATTTCTACCAAAACACGAAGTACAGGTACTAAAGGGGTTTTAGATAAAATAGAAGCACAAATTTAGGCGTACCTCGGCAACCAATCCCAAGTCTCCCTTATTCTGAGCGTCATTTTTTATCTTGTCCACACTCCTGCCCGTAGCCTGAGCGATGGCTCTCATAAGGATGGTCTCTCCAAGGCCTAGCTCGACACCCTCGTAGGCCGGTGCTAGTTTGTTGAGGCAGAGGTAGAGACAGGGGAGGAGATCGTCGGGAGAGAGGACGATGATTGACCGAAACAGGTTGCAGAGACATTCAATGTTCTTGAGCCTGCAACACCGACAAAACCACATCGATAGATTTCGGGCAGATTGGTAAAATTTGCAACGGCATCAAGTGACAGCACTACAGAAGTAAACTGTAGTGTCAGTAGTTGATGCCATCATCATGATCATACACTTGTACAGTAGTTGATGCCGTCACAAATTCTACATGTTCCCCAAAACTGATCTTCATGGAATCATTTCAAGCATGAGAAGTTGTTCTTCAGTCAGTCTGAAGATGGCAGCACTGCAGACTGCTCATTCCTGGCAAGAGCTGACGACAGCAGATGAACTGAAATGATGACTGAAAGTCACTTAGAGGAATTCTTCAGGCAAAATTCAAAGAGCAATGTCTCTCTTCTTTCTTCAGGTAGGCCCTATGAAGTGTACAAAGGGAAAAATGAGTACGACACTCACCTTGAGCTTTGAGGTTCAATATACTCAAAAGTTTTGGCACAGGCCAAGTACGGCACCCTGAAAGTTGATTCACAGAATCAGTAAGTTCATACACCACTCAAAGACGTTTGTGATACTTCTCCAAATGAAGAGTTGAGGTAGGTACCCATCAAGGTGAGAATAGTTATGATCTGTGGTCAAACATACTTTTCTCCTCTTTTCCAGAAAGCATCATTGATGGGGTGGTACTTGGAAGCTGTGGGATTGTAGTTCTTGCCATCATCACCACTTGTACTTGTCTTCGCTGGACCGCCAAAGAAACTGCAAAGAGACAATGAAAGAGGGATCTTTATTGGCTGGATTTGATTCTGTACCGGTATTAACCCTTCGCTGCTGGCTCCATACTGAAAAACGGAGTCAATTTTTGTTAGTTTTACTCCCAGAATTTGATAGGAGACACTGGTATTAGTGATGTTGATCACAGAAGTCAATCTCTCACATCAAGTCCATGAAATACTCAAGTATCTTGCCACAATTTTGTACGGTACCCACTCTATAAAGAGTATTTTCAAATGAAAACTTTCACTGCGATGGTGGATCTGTGATTCTTGCCTTGGGCTCATTTCCACAAGAAAACAGTTACCGTTCATTTGAAACAGTCAATATCGAACATGACGGAGCAGAGATCACGATCACATTCCCTTTTGATCTTAATACTACAAATCTCCAATAGACAGCTCCATCGACAATTAGCCGTATGTGGATCTTTTTTCCAGAAACCCTACCCCCAGTTTCTCTTTTTCCATCAAGATCTTGATCAACAATACACGAGATTTCTTTGACTTGTGTCTACGACAAAAAGACCCCTATCAATATCACCAGTGGCCGGTACCATTTCTTTAATCCTTGCATCAATATGGCCTCTATTGATCGTGGCACAGTGTCCTTTGTACTTTTTTCGTTTCTTTATCACAATAAGAAGTCATACAATATACTAAAGCTGTACCCCGATACGTTTCACTCAATATTCCTATTATGACAATTTTGTTTGTGTTGGTCTTTTTTCTAAGATGGTATACATCGAGTTAGCATCCCTTGGACCAAAGGCAACTCTCCACCGATCCTACAGCACGGCCAATCAGATTCAGAGTCGTACTGCGATGAGATGAGGGACGTCTCCCTTTCAACAGAAGGATAAGATAATCCACCGCACAATTTTTTAGCTCCACTGACATGGGAATCGACAGGGGTGGATCCACAATTTCAGAAAAGAGGGAGGGGGCGCACTATGCTAGAAACATTGAAATTTGTGGTGAATTTCAATGATTTGCTCCAAATTTCAGAATTTCACAGTCAATTTTACAGATTTGTTGGCCGAAAGGGGGGCGTGTGCCGGGTGCCCCCCCCCTGGATCCGCGCCTGATCGAAATGAGCCAAAATGTTGGATCAGTCGATGTTTTTTTTAAGTCAGTTTTGCTAAGTACACAATGTGTTATGAAATGACAGAATGATCTCATGTCATTCTAGAAGTCAAATGTCTGATGTAGAAGGCACGCCAGAATGCCGTCAGGGCTGAGTATCCGATACATCAGAAGAGTGGTAATATTGATGAAGTGTCAAGGAAGACGCCACATCAGATATCTCGGATTTAGCAGCAGATGAAGATATTTGTGCAAGTATGATAGATGCTGACTGCATCTTATCGTAATGTCGATTTCCTTGGGTTGCCAACTCGAACGAATTGGTGAAAATTCCGTCACACGCTCAGCTTTATCGACAGAAAACAACAATAGTTTGACGAGCTCCTGACACAAAGTGGGGTCTCATCCTCTAACCATAAGGCAACACAGATAAATACTTCCTCCAGACATTGCCAGATCCATCATCCATCGAGGCTTACCCGTGACAATCAGGGGCTGGCCACTCCAGACAAAATCATCCGCGATAACAATGGCTGATTAACTCCACCGCAATTACTTCAAGTGCGAATCATTCCCTTCCCCCTAACTCGGCCTGTCTAATCAACAACGCCATAAATTAACGACTCTTGCACGCGGGACTCCCAACAGCACCGCAGTAAAACACAAACTGGTTAAAGTCTTAATCGATACGGAACGTTACAAGGACTAGGACGGATATCACCGCGCTAGGCAAGACGGAGACAAGATCTGAGAAGATTGCATCCAGTTAAGACGTCAGGATGAACATCTTGTACAGGGTAAGTTAACTCTTTTCCTTGCAAATACTGAAACATTTCGACTATGACTGACTGAAATGCTCCTTTCGTCTTTGGAGTCAATGCCAATGAAAGCTTGGAATGCAGGGACCTTGGAACTATAAAATGTTACCAAGAAGGCCTGGAACTGGCCAAATTGTCCACTTTTCTTAAGAATTTTCTGTTACATCAGTACCCAGAACAGTGCAATTGAGATTTTTGTAAGTTTCAGCTAAAGAACAATGGTAGCTCAAATGCTGGAATTGATTTTTAATGAATTTTATTTTTTTAAGTATCGGGGGTCACATTTTGGGCAACCCAAGAACCATCTGTTCTACACAAAATAACATTTACAAAGCCTCTTGCGATACGACGAACACAAACTGCCAAGCCTATTATTTAGCTGTATTCTGGGAACTGACTGCAGACGACAGAACGATGAACAGATTTGATAAGAATTTTAGATTATAACAACTGAATAAACATAAACATATTATGATGACCGGGTATTATATCAATTTTTTAGAATGAAAAGCTGTTGATTTATAAGTTTAAGACAAAATATGTTGCAGTTTTTGAGATTACACTACAGTCTAAGTAGTGCAAGTGCAGACTGAAACAGTTTGTAGAGTCAACTATCAGTCAGAAGTGAATGCCTGAAGCAAGTTTCCAAAATGTAATCAAAGTGAACCCATCACAGTTGACACTACGATGGTCGGGGTACATGTATCATTCGACCAACTGGCTAATTTGATTAGATTTAGGTTTCCACTCGGTTGCCTTGCAACATGATTAGTGGGCGTCATTCATTAGAGAATTGCACTAGTTTGGGGTTCGTCACCTTGATTTTCTCAACAAAAGGGAAGGACGGTTTAAAACAAAAGAGGGATATAAGATGACAAAACCAGGGATGAATTAGTTTGATTCAAGTCATGGAAACTGCTCTAATAATTTGGTAGTTCAACATGTTCAAGGGTTAAGTATTACTGGCAGCTGAAACTCCTTCAAGGGACTCTCACCCAAATCACGAGAGCCGTCACCTTCTGTCTTATTGATTCTCATCGTCAATACAGTCCAAGACCACCAGCCCCTTCTTCATAAACGGTAATTTTATTCATTGCCTTCGAAACAGGATCTCAGACGGGAGGAACTTGCACTACTTCTTAAATCTAGGTATTCATTTTTGCATATCTGATGTGCGCCGTTCAAATTCTCACAAAGGAGAAAACTAGTTTTTAATTTCAATTTGCAATTTCACAGGAAAGCGAGGCACATACAGAACTGTGATCTGCATAAAGATCTGTAAGATACACATACTCTTTGATATTTTAATATAATCATTGAAATGGAAGTTCCCGCAGAACTCAACATCTTCAAACTCTCGAACAAGAATTCAAAGGCACATGAATTGAGAACAGCTTATAGTCAATAGTAGAGTGTTTTCCTTTCCGATTCGGACTGGAAGCCAGCCAGTCACTCTTAGTTTTAGCTCGGAAGTCGAGGTATTCAAACAGTGGTTTTTGGATTATTAGGCCAGGATGTGGTTCACTCCGACTGTTCTGGTGAGATGTCTTCAGATTTATCAAATGTATTTTTCAAATTTGAAATCATCACTGTTTGTCAGGTTTTTTATTAGGATTCAATGCGTTTCATTTGGAGTGAGGAAATTTTTGGCGAAACTTTCATAGGATACTACGTCATCTACGTATTTCATTTCAGTAAACCGAAATTCCTCTTCCTTCGATAGTTTTGAAGTTTTTTCTTATTTCCAGTTCCAGATTGTAACCTTCCTGTCCCTATGTCTGCTGACGATGGGAGGAAAGGGCATCACCAACGTCCTCGGCAACATCCTAGGACCAGAGGGCAAAACAGGCGAGGAGAATGCAGACAAGACCTGCGTCACTGATACATGTAAATGCTTCCAAGGGCCAGCAGGAGCTCCTGGTGTACCCGGAGTGCCAGGGATGCACGGGACAAGGGGGAGAGATGGACTGAAGGGAGAGAAGGGCCAACTTGGGGAGCCTGGCCTACCAGGGAGTATAGGTAAGTGAAATTCATCAATTAACTGTACCCAAGATGATTCGGATGGCAATGAACAAAGATGTTTTTGTGATGGCCCGGAGGCAGATAACTGAATTACCAAATGTCTTCTCTAGGTCTAGGCCTACTTTGTTTTGTGTTTTTACGCACAAACTCAACTGGCTCTCTTTGGGCAACTCAACAGCCGAAAAACTGTGGGCAGTCGTTCGAGTCATTGGTCCCAGCGTAACAAGCCCGACTGAAATCAACAATCCATATGGTGAATTGCATGTTGAGCCAACTTGCAAATGGAGAAGTGCCTTTTAGTCAGTTTTAACAGCCACATCATATTTGCTGGTTTTTCAGGAGAACCTGGCCAAGCTGGCAACCGTGGCAAAAAGGGCAACAAAGGGGACATGGGTGAGAAAGGTGAACAAGGCTACAAGGGCGAGAAAGGGGAACCAGGCACCCCTGGCTATAATGGACTGAAGGGTAGCAAGGGGGAGCCAGGACAGAGCGCAGGGGCAAAGATTGCCTTCTCTGCAGCACGAGGCAAGAAGTTAGGACCAGTAAGTCAGGATACGATAGTGACATTTGATAGGATTTTTTCAAACATTGGCGATGGTTTCGATGTGTACACGTCACATTTCGTTTGTCGTCACAACGGGACTTACATCTTCATGACGCACATTCTGGGACAGAACAACTTAGACGCATTCGCTTGGATAATGGTGAACAAGAATCATCAACTGCCGCTTCACGGTGACGGACGTGCCGGGTACGGTACAGGGAGTAACACCATTATTCTGCATCTAAATATGGAGGACCATGTTTGGATTCAGTTGAGTAAGGGATCCGGACTACTCAATGATTATTCCACATTTTCAGGATACATGATTTTTGAAGATTAGGTTGTGACTGCTTCGTGCATTTTTTTCGTTTTTAAGAAAGGATTACCAGAACAGAGGGCATTTTCTTCTACAGGCCTATTAGTGGGGACAGGCCGAACAGGAATAAGAGAAGCACTTGGCTTATGTGAACTTCATTTTTAGGGCAGTTTTCATTTCATTACAACAAGTTCTATTCCACGTTCATTACATTAGTTCAACTCGCACTGAGTACTACCGGTACTGGTGCCCTCATTGGTGAAGTCATTCAGTGACTGTCCAATCATGCAACAACACACACACCGCATCACGAAAGAGAGGTACATACTGGAACCTCTCTATCAAGGATACCTTTGCAATTGTCCTTAATAGAGAGGCGTCCTGACTGTAGTTGTCAAAACGAGAAGAATGGGACTGAAACTCAGTGTTCTGAGTATTGAGCTGTCCGCCTGACAGAGGTGTCCAATAAGGGAGGTTCCATTCCACACTGAACAGCTTAGTGATAGCATTAGCCATCTCTCACTGTACAACAAGTTTTATTGTATTTCTTAATGGGAATCGGGAATCGAACCTACGCTTTTTATTTGTATCCACGTAAAATCGACGTTCAATGTTGTTTGTACAGTTTACTGATGTGAATGTTTTTTCAAAAAAATTTGCACTTCTCAGTTTGATTGAGAACTGAAATACGATGATGTTGATGAAGAGTTTGAGAGCGTTTTCAAACAAGGAGAAATAGGACACCAAGTTCTAGGAGGTGATAATGGGTGCATAAGGAGGAGGCCATTCCATTGTGTTCTTGTCTTCTGATTGTTGAGTCAACACGGCCCCTGATGTTTCATGGGTTACGTTTCCTGGTATTTACTAAATCGCCATGGAGAAGTCCTCAGCAAGCTATGGGATATTTTGTAAAAGACGGATTTAACCCTCATGGAAGTGCCAGGGGCAACGATCATCAACTTTGAAAAACAAAAACTCAAAAGCTCCTTGCATTGTATCTGCAAGGCACTTTCTTTTCCTAGGTTTCGGCAAAAAACTCTGAATTCATGAGACACAGAGAATCAAGACGAACAAGACAGAGCACTGTCAGACTGTCTGAAACCTGATAATCCCAGCCTTTTCTCAGTGAGAGCCGTTTCTTTTGGACAACTCTAGAACGTTGCTTCCAACACATCAAGGATTTGTACAGTCATGTATTGTTGTTTCTTTGTCATTTTAAAAATACATGTAAAATCATTTCGGAGGTCGTCTCTTTCTTTTAACAGACGTTGCCGAGAAGGATCCACGTAGAATTTGTCACAACTGTCTACCCCACTTACAGCTGTTCCTCGGTACTAAAGGGTTCAGAATCACTTGACACCTAAAATCACAGCAATCAGATCCCTTTAAAGCAGTCAAACTCTTCTATTGTTCTGATAATCAAGTTAGTCTAATCCCTTCAATGACACTGACAGACTGTTGGCACTTCCAATCAGGCCGATTATGAGTCATTGTGTGGAGGTGCCACAATCAGTGTCACATCCTCACAACCCCTTTGTGCTGGGGATTAGAGTTTATCTCTTTGAAAAGTCACTACGCCAGATGAAATCATGGACAGTATTCAGTAATTAAACAAGCATTGTCAAGAGTATCACATGACCATCAAGCTGCATGCAGGTTGTTTAAAACGAAATTGACATCACCAGGCAATACCCGTTCATGGGGGAACTGCTAAATTCAGGAGACGCGTCAGGTCATTAGGAGCACTTGGCAATACTTGTTCTGTGGAGGAACTGGTAAATTCATGTGAGCGCTTGGGACGTATGACGTCATACCCGTTCAAGTGGCATAATGATGTCATTTCGTCACATGACGTTGCCAACATCACGGATGATGCGACGGAAATCTCGATGACATCGTGACATCAAAAGGCCTTGAACAGCATTGTTATTTTCGTTAATATCTCACTATTTCGAAAACCATAAGTCATATCAAAATTAGGGCTTCGTAAGGACACTTCCCAGGTCTGTCTGCATGTGCACACCAAGTTTGGGGGCGATCCGTTCGACAGTCTCGGAGAAAATTGCGAACAAACACAGAAACAAACTCTTGTCAAATTTTATTATAATGCCTGGCCAGAGAAATATTGTTTGAATGACAAGGATTTCTACGGGAACTCCAGTTTCCTCCTGCCACACATTTTGCCTAATGTTGTCTGGAGCTTATCACGGCCATATTTGGCGCTCAACTGTCTTACTTCAATAAATATTGGTTACAATTCACCAGTCAGCACAGAACATTTTGTATCCATCATACAACACAGAACTCACCTCATAGCAGCTTTCTTATTCTTCTCCGAGTCTTCAACAGATTTCCCTTCATCTGCCTTCTTCTCTTCATCTTTTTCCTCACTTTCACCACATTCCTTTTTCACATCACACTTTTCAACCTCCATCTTTGTATCTAACTTAGATTCAGAATCTGACTTTTTCTCCAATTCCTCACTTTTTCCCTTTTTACTTGAGCCCTTACTGTCTTCCTTCTTTTTTCTACCCCTCTTTTTCTTTTCTGTATCTGGTGTTTTGGTATTTTTAGATCCTTTTTCAGAGTCTTTGTTCGTTCCATTAGTTTTTTTAACGGAATCCCCCACCCCACTTTTCTCAACAGTCACATCATCCTTAGCACCATTACCTGCTTTCGAAGCACTTTCAACTGTACCCTTACTCTTCTCTGCTGCCTTTTGACTTCTCCCTGGAAAATATACCCCATGTTTTACATTACCAACACAAATAACATACAATTCACTCAGCACAGCATCACTGTAAGGTGGCCTATAGAACACGTCCTCAAACAATTGGTTAACAACAGAAATGCTACTGTTCCAGACTTTTTTCTGGGCCAGCCTGTAGACACTGATAATCATCTTATTACATTTTACATTATAAGATGTCATGAACTGATTCCTCTACGTCCCAGACTATGAAATTTATTGACTATATGAGATAGCGAAGCTTTTGATGAATAGGTTGGAGCCGACCCACTTCTTGGACCTCTTGACCTACTCAACGACCATCATCCGGCTGGTTTAGCAAAGAGCGATGAGGTCGTCATGTTCGCTTTCGTAACCATTTTTGTACAAGGCAGGAATATACCACCATTTGTTTTCCGAAGCGTTCTTTGGGCATAATAAACGACCAAGAAGACCAAAACAAATATCTTCTTTGCTTACATTACAATCACTAGGAAAATTGCCCTTGCCATCAAAACGGTCAGGAAATGCTGTGAATTTGTAGAAGCAGGAATGCCCCAGCCTGAGGCTTGAAGCACCCTCTCTGCAAGGTCCCCCTCTGTGACCAACGACCAAGACAACATAACACTACCACTATGCGTGATTTTTGCATAAATTAAAGGGCAGATAACAAAGGAGACATCTATCTTTTCAGCAGCACACTATTACATACTGCACTGACATCTGGAGGCAGGGAAGGAAACTACTGCACTCCAAGATCATTAATAATCCTGGCCGAGCTTCAACTTACTCTTGAAAAGAATTATCGCTCATAACTGCTCTGATCTTTTGCTGTGGGTGTCCCAGTGCTGCCCTGGTATACTCTGGTGCTTGGTCAAGTTTCCAATAGCAGCCATAATATAACAGGACACTAGATAGGATGCACAACTTGATTCCAGGTATGCTTTAGGCAGTTCAGAAGATTTTTCAACAGGCTCTCGTCGCATGCAACAGCTGCTGTAGACCTGACAAGGATGAATATCGCTTGAATCTCGATCCCATTTCGTTCAACAAGTTCCTCGTGTAAGGTCTCTCCCAAAGACCTCTCCTTAATTTGGTAGGAATTCAGACAATTCACACTGGTATACCGTGGTGCTTTGATTTATTAGACAAATCCACCAGGAGATAACAGTGCAAGTGCCTTGAGATTGAAGTCATCGTCCAGTTTGTCATGTTCAATCCCGTCTTCATCACATATGTACGTAGCTTTCTCTAACATGCTGCCGGTTATTTCAACATCACATATGTAGTTCAACATCAAATTACCAAACGATCAAAAAACGACGCCACACAGGATTCTCACGTCCCATCACAAGCTTTACAAGTTTCACATGAAGTTGACTTCCGTCCCATCCTGGTATAACCTGGTGCTTTGCCAGAACAACAAATGGCAACCATGATATACCAGCTTGGGCAGAGGCGATGAGGAGTCATGCAACAATCAACATGATGCAGGCAGCCACATGCTGGCTGTTAGAGGTATGTTAGTCAGCAGAGTAGAGACACACACGATAGACAACTCTTCAAACGCACTGTGCTCATTTATGACGCAGCAAATATACAACTGGGTTGCCATAGAAAATATCATTTTTACATGCTTATTTGGAGCAGTATGCGGAATGAGAACAAGAAGCAAGGCATTGGTAGCATTCCTTTAGCAGTAAGAAGGTTTGGCACATATTGCATGGACCAGATCACGAACTGGTATAACCTGGTGCTTTGATTACAATACAAAGAGCACACAAGATATTCCAGTTCGCAAAACTGATGCTAGGACAGGGTAAGCCTTGAATGATGCATTAGAGGACTTGTTCAGGAAGGTCAGCTTCTTGCTGAAGCAGGTGTTGCCATCGTACAAGACATCAGGAAGGTGTCACGGAATGAGGAATTGAGATGGTAGAACGAGGTGGGTTAACGAGAAACTGGTTTGGACATTTTCATGAGTTTCTGGATAATGACCTATAAAAGAGAAACCATTCGCTTGTTCTTCTGTTCTGTATGCTATTTTTCAGATAAGAGGTTTAGGTTCCCTTTTGAATGCGGCCTCCACTGGACAGTCACAATTTGGCAGGATGATCATTGCAAGCAAATGAACTGGTATATTCTGGTGCTTCAGCCGAATAGGTAAATATCACACAGAATATATCAGGTCACATGACATGCATGCTACTACGGCGGCAGGCTGTGGCGAGGCTTCACGATAGATGGCACTAGAAGCGATGGATTAATCCACTGCGGCATCGACATCAGAAGCTTGACAATATACACAACCATTCAAATATTTACAGAAAATCGCTCAACTTACCAATAGTGGAAAATAATAGACCTTCACAGGTAGTTCAACCAAGAGCAATTTACAGACCACATCACCTGAAAACCTGACTTTCCCATACAGGACATGCTGCACATTTATTATTATATTACTCCCTATATAATAGAGTCCAGTATTTATTTGCATGCCAAATGAACTGGTATAACCTGGTGCTTTGAACTCATTTGACAATAGCACACAGGATACAACAGGGCACTGGGCAGCAATCCGACAAAACAACTTCTAGATCTAAGTTCCAACATTACCAAAGCTTCGACATGGTCGAGATCAGTTTCATTTGTTTCTGAAACTTGTGCAAAATAGTCATATACTTCGGAACACCTGTAAGACATTTTAATGACACACCTCAACTTTAACTGGCTGTGGAAAACTTACACAACAGTTCAATCAACTGCAGGCTTTGAACTCCATCAGTTTTTTAAGATCTGAGGAAACATTATTGGAGTGCAAGATGGTACACTCCACAGACTCCATATCTCTTTTGCAGCATTCCTTGAGCATCATAGGAGTAGTTCATGGTTGGATGACAGGTGTCCTTTACACCAAATGACAAAGGTTAGCGATTCAAGACAAACATGCTTGAACTGACAGACGTATCCAAAATTTGAAGCCTGAAGCATGTACACAAATGTGTCAATATTATGATCCACACATGTCTACGGCAAGCTGATCAACAACCAGCACACAGCAGGATCAAACGCTTTTTAACAAAGTCACAAGTGTACAGCCAGGACATGTTATGTAACAAGCTGAGAACGGACAGAAATCCAGCCACATTAAACACGTAGTACATTTAAAGCAGACAAATGCATTCACATTCAAATATGTACAAGAAGCAAGTGCAGTGAACTTGTGATCTGGTATACTTTGGTGCTTTGAACGGCATACAGATAGCACACAGAGTATAACAGGAGACACGTGGCAAGGACAGTAAAAGCAAGATCTTGAACTTTTCACCGAGTCGAAACTGGAGTTGGCACCACACTCTGCAATGCATCACTTCAGCGTTAAGCAGGCACACAGATGGAGAGTGTTTAACCATGCACTGGTTTAGCCTGGTGCTTTGACATGCAAGCAAATAGCCCACAGGCTAGAACAGTTCACAGGAGAAACTACATCTAGTAAGCGGTAGGTACAGAAATAGCAAATTCTGGCTCCTGTGGTGCAGTCATCATGCATTTTGCCACAAGAAAACATCATATTTTGCCATGAGAGCATGTCACAGACACAATGATTGAATCAGATCTCTAGCTTTCAGTTTACAAAGTACTTCACAATCACAGATACAGTTATTCACATCTAGCTCCGAGGTTAGAAATGGAGGGAACAGGCAAGAAATGACATGCTTCAGGAACTGATACAGCCTGGTGCTTTGTAGACTGACAATCCAGTGGCACACAAGGTGTATCAGGGCAAAGACATGACAGAAGGCTTGCTCACATGGCTCAAGCAGACAGAGTACACCGCCACCAAGCAAGGACAATACAATACTCCATGCCAATACACATGATACATGCTACTAACTACAGCAATGGCACTCACAAAACGAGTCATTACGGAAGACATGCTGCGATATTTCCAAGCAAGCAAAGCCTGCCACAAGCACTGATCAAACTTGGTGCTTTGCCTTTCTTACAAATGTCACCAAAGTTTCATCAGTTCTTGAGACAAGCAACATGCACAGGTCAAGGCAAGCAGGTAGTCTTTCATTTACATCACAAGCCAAGGCATGCTTGTACTTACCATGGCTTCTGGTAGACCATTATTTCAACACATAATTCTCACATGTATCCGAGTGTCAATGATCTGACTCTAAGGGCAGGCCTTTATCCACAGCAAGTGAACATACTATAACACTGACTAGGCCTAGCATTATACAAGATTATCAGTAGCGGTATCACCCACCTTGGACTGCCTGGTGTGGAATTCTCCCAACCAGAGAACTGAAATAGCCTGGTGCTTTGGAAGATATGACAAACAGCACACAAGGAATCCCAGTCCACTGGATAGGTTCAGCAGCTCCGTTCTGGCTTCAGGTTGGGTAGGCCTATTTTAACACAAATCTAGGAAGAGGTTTGAAATATTGACCAAAGTCTCGGCATAATCTTATGATGTATTGAGAGAACAACATTACAACAGATACAACATGCTTCTTTTGTACATGCGATGCAAGCACCCTGATATAACCTGGTGCTTGGTTCCAACACTGCCAAAGCACACAAGATATACCAGGGTTCAAGTAAGGCATTAAGCTCGATTATAACGGTCAGATGCACATTTTCTAATCCTCGTAGTAAGTCCACAGGTTTCCAAACAACCGAAAACTTGTTGAGGAATCTAGAAGCATGCATATGCCCTGGTATACTGTGGTGCTTGGTCATGTCCCCAAGAGCAACCACTGGATACCAGGGGACAAAGCCATGCAATTTTCTCCATTATCTGATACTTGCTACATTGCTGCAGACATGCTACAGGACAGTCCACAGAACAGTAGCCAACATGCAGCAAAGAAACCTGTTTGGTCTTCTTACAGATGGCCTTTCTAAGATGCAGAATGTATGCACTGCAATATTTGTACAGCTATATGCACTACTTCTCTCATTTCAGGCACAAAACCTCATGGTCCTTCCACCATGGTGACAGGTCATTCAAATAGCTACGTCATGCTGACCGACAGCTGCCATCCTTTATATTTCCCAGCGAAAAACCTTCCACAAGTGTAGTTGATACCACAAGGCCAAGGAGCGAACATAGCATGAACCAACTCGCACACTGGTATCACCTGGTGCTAGTCAACAACTGCACACAACCACACAAGAGATACCAGTGAGTGAGGAGGAGGAAGCTTAAAGCACAGTATCAGCATTTTCATGCATTTTTGGCAGATGTGTAGCACTCAATATGCTACACAAGAGACGGAAAATACGAAGGCCTAGGTCAAGAGTTAGACTCCCAAGATTTCATGCTACCAGCTAATATGTCAACACCAGCTACAGACATAACAATCATTCCAAACAATCTTAGCTCCTAAATATAAATCGCCTTGAAGACAATAGGCCATATACATACATGTATATCTCCTCCAAACAAAATCAAAATGTGCACTTAGGCATCCCTGCCTATTCCCAGCAGAGGTATACTAAGCCTTGTCTCTGACACTTGGGCTCAAATCTTTGGCACCTAAGACTGGACTCTGGAATAATCTGACCATCTATCAATGATAACCAGATGTCAAACTACTTGCAACATTACAAACTATCCTTGTTGCTACAGTCTTCAACTTACCTCCAAAGAAATTAAAGAATGCTCCCTTCGGAGGACTTGTGGACTTGGTCACTGGCTTTTCATTATCTGCAATCAAGAAGAATCAAACTGTATAAGAAAGTAAACTTTACGGAGAGGGCTGACCCCCAAGAAAACAATTTGGACCATTTCTTTTTTCAGTCATCCTTGGTGACTTGCAAAACTCATCATTATAAGAGGACGTGATGAGAACAAACAGTAGACTTGTTGTCATGATTCAATTATTGGGAGAATATTTTACCAGACTTCATCTCTTTATCAGATTCCACCTCTTTTGACTTGACTTCCGACATTACGGAATCGGTTGGCTTTTCTTTAACTTTCACTTCATCCCCAAGATCAGCCTGTAAGAAAATGAAACAACCGAAAAAAAAACATGGAGTAAATTCACAGTCATTTATTGTCTGTCAGATTTTACTCCTCCAAGGTCTGCAACACAGCCTCACTCTTACTGTTTATACACCAACAATCTCAATGCATCAAAGAGTTGTTAAAATGTCAAGTGATTATCTTTCCAGAGAAACCGGAGGTTTCACCTTCTCACTGTTTCTACTAACGAACCTTTTTGTCATCCGTTTTATCTTCTCTCATTTCCACATCGTTGTTTTCAGATGCTTTGACTGGTGACTTCACCCTGCTCTTCTTTGTGGGCGTTTCTTCCCCAATCCCACTATCCTGACTGCTTGGCTCCACCTTCCTCTTACCGTAACTGAAACTTTTCCTGGCTGTGAGAAACAAAAGATATTAGGA
>NMRB01002279.1:61880-75071 GCA_002633025.1 Notospermus geniculatus
GAGGGGGGGGGGGGGGGGTGGCAGATGGTACCGTTGATCACAAAACCAACATTGTGACAAACAGCTCCCAAAAAGGACAGCAAAATGTCTTGACCTGCACAATTTAATAACTACCAATGCTAGTGAATACTACTTAACTCATTATAAGACTACTAATCTGTATGCTTTATTATGCTTCATTCATGAAAATCATTACCATGACAACAATCCTAATACCAGAGAAAACAGTGCACACACACTTGAATCTACCTGTCCCAAGGCTGTCCAGCTTTACATTCAATAGTGTTTGCCATTCAATAATCTAATCCCATCTGGATTCATTGAGAAATTACATCACCAACACAATGGGTTCACAGGGTATTGTTGTTACTTGACAAAGCAGGTGTGCAAAGCATACCAAGGCAATATTCATTATTTTCCTTCAAATATTTGAAATGATTTTTTGCACTTAGGCCTAGTTGTTCACCACAGATCCCAACAAGCTAAGGCCTGCCTCCACATTATGTTGAATTATTCAACAGAAAAAAAAATATTTAGGCCTAGGCCTACACCAAAACATATTCTGGCCTTCCAGTTCCACAACTTCATTCATGCATGACAAAATTTCCACAAATTCATTTCAGATTTTTTATATAGGGGCCTAGGCCTAGAGAAAATGATGTTAGGCCTAGGCCTAGGCCACATCGATTTCATGAACATGATGAAAGCTTAAAAATTACATTTCTCTGAACATGCTGAATTATGAGACAAAAATGACAAAATGTTGAAATGAAGGGGAGACGGCAAACATTTTACCAACAATCATCCTGAAAATGAAATTGACAATATAGAACTTCATGAGATGAGTTAGGAAGGTTTCACCAAAAAAGGCCTCGGCATAGGCCGGTAATCGGCCGGCTGCTAACTGTCAGTGTCAAAAAAGAGGCACTCCAACATCCACACAAGGGCCTAGGCCTACCTAGTCAGCCACCTGTGCATTTTGATTTGATCACACGTGCAGAGCACGGAGCTCTGTGCACACTATGTACGTACCATGTACATAAATGCATTGCAGCTGCGGGCTGGCCTGCACTGAACGCACACACGGGCCAATCGAGCGATGGAACCGTCCAAAATGTACCGGATACCAACATTCTATGGGTTTCCCATTATTCAGGCATAATTTTAAGGACACACAGGAACTCACACATTTCAGAACTGCCCGTCAAATCAGCCACACTAATCAGTTTTTAGTCATTTTTCATGTTCTAGGTGGAGTCAAAATTGCGTTGCGTGAAAAAATGGCGTCTTACCCGTCACCAGGGTCACTTGCTGGCTTCGCCTTCGGTTTTGGCGGAGAAAAGAACGACCTGGAAGAGAGAAGGGACACTGAACTCTATGTCCACTACAATTTCGGATAACTTATCTACCATATAGATGTGAAACCTACGTTATGGAAGGTTGTGGCATCGTGTATTTTGGGAAAGTAGGCACGAAATATCCACAGCGTGCAACTTTCGCGCCAGAAATGTACCCATCTCCGAGTTCAAGGTCATTATTCAGCTGGTAAAAGCTGTAATACATTCTTATTGAACTTGTTCCTAAAACCATCACAAAATAAAGACAAAGTTCATTAATAGCTTAAAACATATCTAGTTAATTTATTAGAATCATTATTCAAAATATATTGAGGCTAAGTTTTGATCTAGTGGCAGGTTCCTACCATTCGTTACAACGAGTGTCAAACATCAAACGCCAAAATGGCTTCCCTCGACGTGGAAGATGCGGGGATTCTCTCAACTATCTTCAAAGAATCGTTCCCAGGTTGAATATATCGTCAGATCTCTGTCACTGAGGAGGGTTCATCATACTGCATTCGATACCAGAAAAATAAACATCTTGCTGCATTGAAATCAAATGAAAATGCCCCAAAAATGAGACTGGTGNATCTCCCTCCCCCCCCCGGCCTCATGCATTAGGCCTACCGTACCATGCACCCCGTCCACTCTCTAGGCCTAGGCCTGGCCTACCTATACAGTAGGGCTAGGCACTGTTCATGATGATAGCCCTATAGGGAGGCCTAGGCCCTATCTAGGCCCACCACGTACTACATAAACTTACCAGCTTACCCTCCCAGCTCAGCTTACCCTGCGACCAGTCGTCAGTCACTACCTACTAGGCCTATGTCTACGATGCTAGGCCTAGTGAGTGTCAAATGTCCAGGGTCTAGCCTTGGCCAGGACTGATCGACTGGAGGAGATCCTTCTCTTCGTCCCGAGAATGTATCGCTAACCTGTATTTTTCTTTTCAGAGAGTTGGAGAGAAAATCCAGATTTTGCCCAGTATTTGGCAGAACTAAGTTCCTTTGGAGTTGACAAATTAGGTAAGCTCATGACAGGGTTGCAAGCCTATTTTTAGTCAACTCCTAGGCTAAGATTAGACAGAGTATTCCAGATGAGCTCTGACTCATTAGATATCTTCATGGTCATGGAATATGTTTTATTTTGCAGCTAGGGAACCAGACAGGCTTGCTGAAGAGAGATCCCAAATATTGGAACAAACACAAGATCTGGCTTTTCACAATTACAAAACATTCATACAGACAGCAGAGTGTTCCAGAGAGATATTCCAAGATGTATGTAAGAACTCTTTATGGATGATAATGAATAGCAGTGCATTTTACATACATTCAAGTAAAGAAGTGCAGTTTGCTTTTTTCTTTGAAGAAATTTTCATTGAGCCAACATTATTTCCCAAAAAATGGATGATAATTTCCAAAAAAATAGCGTTTTCCAGTTTCAGATCATAGAAAAACATGTCAGCGAACTTTTGGACAAATTGCCAGCATTCTCCAATGAATGTAACAGTTTCCTCAGCAAAGCTCAAGAAATCAACATCAGGTGAGTGTCACTGTCAAACTGTGAGTCTCTCAACAGACAGGTGAGAGAGAAATAAATGCAAGTAATAATCACAGAACCAGTCCACAGACTGACCTGTTTGTTTTTCTCCAGCCGACGGATGAACTCCCTGACCCTACAGCGCCACACACAACTCCTCGAAGTCCTAGAGATGCCTCAACTCATGGATACCTGTGTCAGAAATGGTTATTATGAAGAGGCTTTAGAACTTGCTGCTCATGTGAAGAGACTGGAGAAGAAGCATGCTAACATTGCTGTCATCCAGGTATGTGGAACTTACAAAGTTCCAACCTGATGTTGGGTGTTTGTTCTGCAATTTGCTAGAGCAGTCTCTTTGTCATTGTTTCAAGTACTATTATCTCGGATAGATTTCACACCCTCCCTGCCCCCACTAACTACAGCACTGAAGAAAATCATGAATCTTTGTGTTTAACTGCTTTTCATCTTTCTTAACGATTCACTTCCGTTTTCAGGGTATTGTTAACGAAGTGAAGGGATCTACCCAACTGATGCTGACCCAGCTCATCCAACAGTTGAGGACCACTATCCAGCTGCCTGCCTGCCTCAGGGTCATCGGGTATCTCAGAAGACTGGATGTCTTCACTGAAGCTGAACTCCGTATAAAATTTTTGCAGGTGAGCCACTTTTCATTCTTCTGTGACCATTTGCCACCATCAGTCAAGAAGAAATGTTTATTGAGGAATGAAGTTTACCTTACATCTATGCCCTAGCTATTTCAGGTCTTAAAATCTGAAGACTGGCATTTCATTTCGGAAGGTTTTGCATTCATAAATAACTGAAAAGATTATTCGTTTTTGTTGCTAGGCAAGAGATTCCTGGTTCCAAGGTATTTTGAATGGGATTCCCAAAGAGGATGGTGAGTATGGAGGAAGGTTGGATGATAGAAATTTTAATTTGAAAACTCACAAGCTTTCCCTGTATTGATGCTGGGAACATCATTCTCCAGTGCTTGCTCTGGACACATTGATGTTGGGTTTATGCCCATGGATGGTAGATGCATGTAGTGGTTACTTGATGGAGGCCAAGTTATTCAAATAGTGACACTGACGTGCCGTGATATTCTTTGCAGCATATTATCATATTACAAAAACCATAGAAGCAAGCCGTGTGCAACTATTCGACATCATCACTCAGTATCGTGCTATTTTCTCTGATGATGACCCGTTGATGTCAACTCGGGAAGATGGCACCAATGAAGCATCTCTTTTCCATGGATGGGTTGTAAAAAAAGTAAGAGCTATGAATGAATTTGCCCTTCTTCCTTATAAAGGAGAACAGATAAATTAACTCTTCATTGCCAAGGCAAGTTTTGTCAAAATCACGCCGTATTGTAGTGGATGTATAGTAAGTCTGCTCATTTCACAATGTTTCCAGGTTTCACAGTTTTTGGACACACTACAGATGGACCTGGAAAAAGGTGTAGGAGGACGCCTGGACTCCTTGATTGGACAGTGCATGTACTTTGGGCTCTCATTCAGTCGAGTTGGGGCAGACTTCAGAGGTCTCTTACCACCCATCTTCCAGAGAGCTGCAATGAATGGCCTTCACAGCATTCTGATGGATGCCAACAAGAGGTTTGAAGAGACAATGCAATCTTACAGTCTGCTTGCTACACCTACTGTTTCTTCGCCGTATACTTACACTTCGCAGGTAAGTACGGTAGTCAGGTGGTTTTGTGTTGGGTTGGAACTTAAAACAACAGCTAGCTTATTTCGTTTTATCTGCTGAATTTGGAAACTGAATTCAGTTGCGATTTTGACATGGATCCAAGGTTGCTGTTGTTACTTTCAGAGTCTCCACCTGTCTCCACCCATGGTACTCCTTGATTTCCAACCACTGGCCGCCTACTGTAATAACATACTTACAGCTTTCAATGACCTACGACTTTGTGCTCCCATATCGTTAGCTGGACGTGTGGCTTTAGAAGTACAGCGGTCTCTCAAAGAGGTTGTCAGGGTCCTACTTGCATTCCATAGGCAAGTAAAATTCTTATTTTACAACTCCATTACTGCCTGTCAGTAGAGGAGAAGCCATTGCAGGGTTGACATTGGGCCTCTGAATAGGATCTTTTACCCTCCCTGCGTGGACATAGGCGGCAACAGGAAAGGGACCATTGCAAGATCCTACTTGCCAGTCCTATCCAACAGGCACACTTGCTTTTCCTAACAAGTGGACTGTACAGTGGCTGAAGGACACTGACATTTCAACCTCTGTATCTAAACAGCTAATTAGAGCCTTAATCCATTGAAATAGAGATTTTGCTTTCAACAACAACTACTCCATTTGTTTCTTAGGGCTGAGGAGTCCGTTTTCGACCACAGAGAGAAAGAAGCATTTGGTCAGTTCTGCCATGTATTTGCTAGAGAACTCCTCCCTTTCATCAACAAGTGTCTACAAGCCTTATTTCCTCCAAGTCAAGTGGCTCAGGCTCTCGGTGTTACAGTCCTGGATCTTGCTAAACTAGTAAGTTGATCTGACTGAACTCCCAAGTTAATCGAACTTGTAGATTGATCTTGCTAAACTTGTAAGTTGATCTGACTGAACTCCCATGTTAATTGAACTTGTAGGTTGATCTTGCCAAACTTGTAAGTTGATCTGACTGAACTCCCAAGTTAATTGAACTTGTAGGTTGATCTTTGTATTTACTTTCAGGGTAAAATTGGTACTGTGAACATCAGTGAGGTCATATCAGCCATGGAACATCTAGTCCCAGAGAGAGAGGAGCTACCTTTGGAACCCGTGATCACCCAGTCTGCATCTGAAGGCCCGACTTTACCCGAGATGAAAGTTACTGTTGAATCCAAAGTCACAGACTCTGAACATAAGACTGTTGAGGATACGAATGTTATGTCAGAACCTCACCTTGAGGGTGGGAATGAGACAGATTTGGAACCTGCGATTTCCGATGCTCTTTTAGAAAATGGTGATGAACAGGTGGTGAATGTGAGTGACACGGGTGAAATGCCTGTCAAACATGATGCAGAGGATGTGTCAGAGACTGAGGACATTGCTAAATGTGAAGTTGTAGCTGATGAGGCGCCTGAGGTGACCAGTACATCTGGGTCGGGTGATGGGGTAGCAAGTGAGGTGGCAGAAGATCCTGGTCCAGATCTTGGAAATGATATGGATCTTGATCTGGACCTTGAGGTGACTGAAATGAAATTGGACGATGCAATGTTAGAGTTGTCTCCAAGTAAAGAGAAAGGCTCAAAGGCAGATTAGATGGTGGTAGACAAACAGAAGTATTGCAAAATACTTTAGTTGTTTCTGAGTCATTGTTCTAGACTTGGCGATAATGAAAAAGTATGTATATGTACATAAACAAAGATTTGTAAATACTCTACATGTTGTACACAAGACTGTAATAAATTATCTGATACTCGAATCTGTTTTGGTATTTTCTACTTTCTGATTCTTGGAGCTGTATGCTGAAACTGCCTCTGCCTGATGTTTAAAGAGATACGTAGTCGCAGCATGAGATTGGAAGTCTGTCTCTCATTCTCGGCATGATATACTGAAAGTAGGGACAATGGGTCATATGAATAAAGACTAGCAAATGCTTTTACTTCAGATTTGTAAAGCATTGCCTAGTGCATTTGTATTGCAAAATCCAAGCAAAACCATTTACTAGTCTATTCATATGACCCCATGTCTCTTGCCCGGTCTCTTGCCAAGTCATGGGAAAGTAATGTCTGTCTTTCTTTTTTTAGTATCAAGGAGATAGCTAGTCTGGCCTGAGATTGGAAGTCAGTTGAGAACTCTGCTATGACCACAACTTTGGGGCTGTCTGATGCTGTCCTCTTGAAGAGTCCAACGGCAATGGCGAACTGACCATTGAGAGGCAACTTGCGCGAGAAAATTCGCACGTGGAGGCGCGCCTTGCTTTGTGAATTTTGTGCTGAACATCGTCAAGACGCCAAGGGACATAACCAGTGAAGATTCATAGGCGGCCACCTCCAACAGTCAGATTTCTCTTGCGGCATACGCCTCATATTCTTCGAAGGCCTACTCATTCAATATGCCTCGTTACGTACAACGTGACATCCTAAAATCTTCAAGAAAACCCATCCATTTCAAGCCGATGAATGAGTTTCAGCCGAGTCACATGTTTAAAAGAAGGGCCTCGTAATTTTGGCCTGTATCTACCACGAATAAGCACTCTTTGACCGAAAAGGAGGCCCGCTGTCTGGTTTCCTGGAAAACGATTGTGAACTGTCTTCGAAAACGCCCTGGCTTATGTCACGCCTCAAAAGACTGTTGTCAATTCATTGGTAACATGGAATGTGCTGGAACAGACGTATGGTGGGTAATGGCTTGGTTACGTCACAGATCTAACAGGGGTATAAAAGGAAAGGGCCTTGAAAGTGTCAGCAGACCAAAGGAATCTCTGGACGACTATCGGTTTCCGCGTCTCTGGTAAAGATTCGAGGATGTTCCGTCAACTGTTCGGCAGCGTGGTGCTTCTCTTCTCGATCATGTTGGTTGTAGAGTCTTCTTCTGTCCAAGGTAAGTTTTGTGTCCGTATGTTTGCCCCTGAGATTTCTCCTAGCCCTACCAGAAACCGAGGGGGTCTGTCGGCAGCGGTTTTCAGCGTGTTTGACAGGATTCGGAAAACCGGGATGGTTGGGTGGGGCCGGGTCCGCCGGAAAATCTTTAAAAACCGTTGGTTGTCTTCCAGTCGCTATCTGCACTTTGTTAGATCGCCTTTTTTGGTTCATGTCCTGTAGTCACTCACGGCTCCCAAAAGGTTTTTCACGTTCTAGTTGGAGACGACTGCAAAACGCACATTGATTGCAACCGTGGAGAGAAGGCACTATATCACAGTAAATGCTCGGGAGATGGAAAGTGTCAGTGTGTGGACGGCTACTTCGGGAAAGAGAACGATACCACTTGTGTCAAACGTGAGTATGTAGGCCTAGACTTTGCGCATGCGGGAGTATTGTACCCCCGGCCCATAATACATGTAGGCCTATAGGGCCGTATGCACCAAACGAAGATCATCTTGAACTCAGGCTGAGCCACAACTTTTCTATTGTTCAGGTTTGCCAGAGCATGATGTGACAATGGAAAAGTTGTCGCTCAACCTGAGTTCAGGATAATCTTCGCTTGGTGCATACGGCCCATAGTGTTAGGAAGAAGGGCCTCTCGGTCCATACACGAATCCATCGTGACGGGCATCGCGTCGCCAAAGGCACGCGCCTTTCAGGCTGCTTCGTAAGTCGCTTTCTCCCCCCCCNATCCGTCCTTGTTGCAGTGTTCTCCGAACGGCTTTTTGTAAGGGTGGACCACCCTACCTTGGCATTATACCACCCTACCTTGGAAGTAGCCACCCTACCTTAGTCCAATTTTGTAATTGTTTTCTATTACACCCCATACTTTAAATTGGTGACCACCTCCTATCTTAATTTGCAAAGTAATGGGAACACCGGGAACACCGGGAATTTCAAAGGTACCACCCTAAGAAATCCTGTGGAGAATATATACTGTTGTGCCTGTTTAATTTCAGCCGCCCTTTCCGCCGCGTGTAGAGGCAAACCAAACTACTTCTGCTCAGCGGGTGTGGAAAACGCCGAATGTGGCGGCGATGGCGAGTGCGTCTGCAAGCAGAAGTTTTACCAGTTGGAGCAGGAAGATGGGTCACTTACTTGTCGTGCGGGTAAGTGAGCTGAGCAGATTTAAGTTACGCAGAAAGGCCTAGAGATGTAATTGAGGTCTTGGGACGTTGTCGGTTGTTTGGCTACAAAAAATATTCTGTCGCCCCTGCTTCCGTTGATCGCACCCTCGTCTACTGTAGGATGGGCCTACGGAATGTCGGTTTCGTCCCAACTTCCAGATCACTTTTCTATCTTGCAGTTATACCTGGCGCCCCTTGCGAAGGTAATTCCTCCTGCACGTCTGATGTCACTGGAGGTCTCTATTGCGATTCAATCGCCAACGAATGTTCTTGCCAAAAAGGTTACATATTCTCCTCGTCGACCACGGCTTGCGGTGAGTAACTTTCAAAAAGCCTTGCACTGGTCGCTGCAGCATGAACGCAATTAACCCATCATTTGTCATTCTTGCCGACCTCGGCCTATATCGCATCGCCGAACATTCGTAAGGCTTCGGTGCTCCTTCTGAACGCGCAGTCGCGGTTGCCGTCTTACCCTTGACAACATTATCTTATCTCCATGACCCTTTCACCTTCACTTTTTTATTTTACTACTCAGTGAAAAGCAGCGACTCGGCCGCATGTTCCGCTTGTTTGTTGACCTCTGGTGCGTGTTTTGACACGGACGAGGATGGTCAAGGTGATGGTTGTGAATGTCCGAAAAACAAGGGTACCTCCGACCCGTCGGATATGAGCGTCGGCTGCGATGTTGGAAAAGGTAGGCTATTGGCCAACGCCTACTAAATCCCTTCTGATCACATTCTAGGATTTGGTATCGTGCAAGCCGAACTTATTTTATCCTGACCTAGATGTGTTGAAGTTTTTGCCATTTAGAGTTCTTTATTTACAACTCGTTCTTCAGCTGAACTAGAGGACTTCTGCGATCCAAAAGGTGTTTCCATCGTCTGCCATTGTGCCAACTCGCACTGCGTCCACGTCGGTGATCTCGCCAAGAATTATCACTGCACTTGTAAACCTGGCTTTGTGGCGGTACCGTTGCCAGGAGAAAATGGCGAACACCACCAAGAATGTGGTAAGTCACATTCGGCTACGTTTACATACATGTAAGCTCTAGCCCTGCCGGAGGTTCGCTGTTAGATGCCGCCACCTTTCGACAGATCCTGGTGGTAGTCTACAGTCGCTCCCATGCAATATATACCGCCAGTGATTGTAGGCGTGTTGTATCAATAAGCAGTCATCTTGGTGTAAACTGCTGTCCCTTCCCTGAAGATTCGAGGTCGGGACGCCATTTTCTGACAGCGATTACCAAGAGAGGCGTCAATTCCTACTTTACCTTTTGCAGTAAGTCGGATCGGTACGAATGTCGATCCCAACTGCGAGACATGCGAGAGAAATAACGGTAAATGTTACGATGTCGATGAGGACGGTCTGAGAGATGGATGTCTATGCCCGCTCGAGAGGAGTTCGTCTGATTCCGAGGATTATACGAAAGATTGTGATACGTCGCATTGTAAGTAGTTAGCCATTCATTCCATGATATTTTTCGACAGGCGAAAAATGGTTCATCAACCTCAAGATTTGTCTCAAGACAACAAATGGTCATTAAGGAACATTATATGAGGATCCCATTTTCAGATGGGCATTTCAACAACCGGCATNAAATGTCATTTCTTTAGAACTACTTTTACCGCGGAAGTAGTTCTTCCACACCGGCGCTGTGAGTCGCGACGCATCACATAACCCTACGCAAAATGGCGGATTTGACTGTTGTTCGTCAGGGTCACAAACCGACGCAACGTCACCAGGTTTTTTGGAGGCTTGTGCCCTGTTGTTCAGGTTGGGACAATGGTTTGCGCACTCCCGTAAGTTACGAGCTTCGTGAATAAGGGACCCAGGTTCACACCGAATCGGACACGGATTGGGCGATATTTTCGCTTCAAATCGAATGCTTCCTAACAAGAGTAGATTTCTTTCAGACGACTGAAGTGTATTACGAGAACCGTGTCATTATCCAGAAGAATAGTGAGCTCAAGTCGCCCGATGATCTCTACTTCGATGTCTTCTGTTCATACGACACGACCTTTCATGCTGTCAGTGCAAGAGGCTCGGGAATTAAAGTCATCGGGTGAGAATGCCGTCATTGGCACTTTGATAGGCTCCTTTAAATTTTGACCCTGCCCTCACAGAACGTTGTGGACTCCAGTCCAACACCTGTTAGTCCTCGAAGTCCCCCCTTGACTAATACCCGCTGTACACGATCAAATTTGTCATCATCCAATTTTCTGAATATGCTCAATAGGCCTACATTGGGGTTTCTACGTTGAAGCCCGTATATAGGCCCGGAATCTGGATTTCCAAAATTGGAGAAAAATTTGATAGTGTACAGCGGGCATTAGCCGTCCATATACTGGGTTGAAACCCTATTTCACTCCCTGGTTTCTTGAAGCAGAAGAATTATATGGATTGTATTTATGCTCTTCCAGCAATCCCAAGAAATCCACAGCTGGTCAGAAGCATAAACCTGATATGGACTTCAAGATCCATGACGAGTTTGACCGAGATGCCACGCAAACTGGAATAAAACTTGGCCGGCCTGCAAGGCTGATCGTCGAGATGAACGACGAAAACAGAATTTACGTTGCAATGAAGGCCATGACGTGTATGGCCTCCAGCGAACCAAACTTGGGCAGTTCGACAGCGAAGACTGTCATGCTGCTCTTCGATGGGTAAGTTGCAAAGGGCACTCGCTGTAAACAACTTCGCGAGACTGAAAGCAGAACTTCCGTCGAACTAAGAAACAACGGCCACCCGCTTGGACATTTAAACTGAATATTGATGGGCACAAGTTTTTGCCGAATCTTGTGGTCGAGTAAGACGGGTCAGACGGGTCAAAGGAGCAATACCCAGACTTGCTTATCTCGACGAAAGCACCTTCGGCCGAATGCCCTTCATAAAATCGGTCACGTATTTCACTTCAGCTGTCCCACCGAAGACAGCCCCCTCCTGAGTGGGGATACGACGTTCGAAATGGACCCCAAAGATGGCAGTAGAATGAACAGTGGATTTTTCCCAATTTTCAAGTTTGAGAATGGCAATAAGCTCTACTTCCACTGCTCCGTGGCTGTTTGCCGTGAAGCGGAGCTGTGTGCACCGGTAAGTGAACAGCAATTCCATTCCAAAATCGTGACAATTTTTAGGGCAGTGGATATTGACAATACATGGCCTTGACAGGGAACCTGATACTCTTTCAGAGTAATTGCACAAAAAGCCGAAGGCGTCGAAGGGCCATCTCCACCGGAATCAAGGGCATCCTCACTGAATCTCTCCACAGTCGCGGCGTACCGGTGCTGCCTAGCGAGGGAAAAGGCGCCAAGCCGATTAGCAGGGACAAGATAATCTTTTCGGATGAAGGGAGACGCGAAGGTACGTGGTTAACAATCGGAATAACTCACTAACGAGTACAATGATTGGTGGATGGGTAAGGTCGGGGTTAGGGTCGACCTTGTATCATCATTACACGTGCAGATGATACATGTATGTGTCCCGATAATTACCCCACGCACAGCACTCAGAAGTCGGAAATGGACTTCTAAAGCTGGCAGCCAGCATCCTTGTACATGTCGGCGAGATGAGAAATGGCGGGTGTGAGCCGTTTCACGAATCTAGATCTAACTCGTCTCCACTTGAATGTTCACCACGTTGTCTTTTCAGGCGGCTCCTTCTCTAATCAACTGACAATCATCATCATAGCTGGTCTAATTGCGGCCGTCCTGACTATCACGGTCGTGGCGTTGGTTATCATCATGATCCTGCGGAAATCTTCAGCCGTTCCAAACCTGCCGGCGGCGTCAACATCAGAATGCTAAAGAACCCCTGAACCCGTTTTAGTCGCCAGGCGAACGTACCGTCGGAAATCGGTGACCTCGCTAGAACTTTCGGAAACCTGTACATGTACGTACGTTCATGTACAGAACGTACGTACGTTTAGGTTCATGGAATCCTTAGCGCCTTCCCAATGGCGGTTAGTTTTTAAAACAACTTGTTTTTATTCCCCAATTTGACTCGTTTATAGGATGGATTTGTCTTTGGCCCATCTGCAGTGTCTGATGGACAATGTTTTACATCCGTTGGCCTATACCTTTTTTGTTAAGGATATACCGTATCTTTCGAGTAGCTTGTTACCTAAAAAGGCTGTTAGTTGCTCTTGTTAGCCAATGTTTGTTGTTAGATGGCGAAGTGTTGTTAAGTATAGAATCAATACTTAGGAGATTTTGATGATTGATCTGTGAATATCATGGTTAACGGTTGATATTGTTGGTTTGTGTTGCTGGTTAGTTAAGGAACCTGTCGTTTGTTGTTCTGGTTAATAAACGGAAAAATCGCACTCAGATTTTTAGTTGTTACTTTAACACAAACGTCCGTAATGGGTGGCGTCCACTAGAGCGCCGACAAGATTAGGAAGGGTTGCGGAAGCAAATTATGCCATTTCGGCATCCTTTCCGCGTCAGTCGCGAAAAAAAGTGTGCGAATTATCGTTTCCTGGGACATTACTACGAATCTCTGCAGACATACCTGGGAGTGTCCCAGGAAGCAATCGTGAAGGGCGCGAAATGCTGCTGATCGTAGCAGGACAGCGCGGACACATCTAGGATCACACCAGGA
>NMRB01002279.1:75519-95195 GCA_002633025.1 Notospermus geniculatus
CCCCCCCCCCCCGTGTGAAAGGATGGCAGACCGAGGATACCAAGTCCTTGTAACATACAATTCCCTGCTATCATTAAGAAATCAAACGATAAACGTTAACTTTACGACAGCGTTATTTTTTGCAATATGCAATATATAATATGAATTCGCAGTATGAAAAATAACGTTGTCGTGAAGTTAACGTTTATCGTTTGATTTCTTAAACCCCCTAAAACAAGGATACATTCAAATGGTCATGCTGCTTTTCACAACTCGGAAGGCATAAATCTTGGCCATCCTAATCAAAAACTTAAATGGCGCTATTACGTTTTATATAGGTATTTAATGCTCATAACATCTTTACATCTAGATGTACATGTACAATATTTTGGACTACTGTAGTGTCATTTATTGCTTTCACTGCATTCAATATCGTCCTCTACTCTTTGGGCCGTATGCACCAAACGAAGATAATCTTCAACTCAAGTTGAGCCACAACGTTTCAATTGTTCAGGTTTACTGGGGTATGATCTGACAATGGAAAAGTTGTGGCTAAACCCGAGTTCAAGATTATCTTTGCTTGGTGCATACGGCCCTTTGGGTTGGTTAGCCTGTCGTCACGGATGTTTGTGCCGTCTATGCCCGTCTCCGATGCCTGTTCCTCCTCCGATGCCTGTTCCTCCTATCTCGTCCCCTTCCCCGACGTCCTCGTCTTTGCCGCTGTCTTCCATGTCTTGGGCGTTTTTGCTCCCTTTTGCTTCCAATACCTAAAAGATAAAGATCCAGTGGACACGCAATGTATGCTGAAATTTGCATATAATGCCCGCTGTACACGATCAATTTTTTTATCCAATTTTCTGAACATGCTCAAAGGCCCACACGCGGGTTTATACAGTGAAGCCCTAATACGCCCGGAATCTGAATTTCCAAAAAATTGGATGAAAAATTTGATCGTGTACAGCGGGCATAAGGGACATATGCAATGTTTCTGGTTTTGGTCGGTAGAATATGACCAAATTTGTAAACAATTATGTTCCCTATGGGCCATCTTAGTACAGAGGCGGGAGTCGATTAATAATAGGCCTGTCGGTGAAGCAGCCTGCTATTTCTGCACCCAAACTGCCATCACCGCTACAGACGGACAGAGGAGGCCCTACATGTACATTACATCACGGACAGTAGGCAGCTTCCCTCGCTGAAAATTTGTTTTTTTCCGTAGTTGGAGCTCACCCATTCCTCTTTCGCAGATGAATGGTTCCCTCTTCCATTGCGATACGTATGCGATCCCCTGGAATCTTATCCTTCGGTCGCGTCGACCTCTTTGCCTCTTGTTCAAGACACCGAACCACCCCCCACGAGGATTCCTGTCCGCTTTTCTGGTCGGCGGTTTGTAAGTTGTGCTCGAATGGTCGAACCATTTGAATGTTTTCATATCTTTGCTATGAATTCCAATCCAGGCGCCACAGGACCAGGGAGTGGGTCTAAAAACACAGAATTTAATCAACTACATGTATTCAAATACGAGGGACAGGGTTTATAGAAGAGTGAGGTCACACCAGTAGCAGTATGCGCTGGTGTAAAATTAGGAAGGTTTAGAAATTAAACGATAAACGTAAACTTTACGACAACGTTATTTTTCATACTACACATTAAAGATAATGTATCACGACTTCATTGTTTACATTCAATGTTTGTAAACATGGATGTTTACATTATATTATTTTGGACTTTTAGGACATGCCAACCCACCAAATTAAACACTTCCGGTATCAAAAGTATTTCTAGGGACATGCCACCAACAAATTACTCATAAGACAAAGAAAAACTGGACATAAACAAACAAAATGTAAATAAACAATGATTTTCGTGGCCCGCGAAAATACCCGTGATACATTATCTTTAACCGGATTTTATTTTATTTGCATTATCGTTTGACATCTAAACCTCCCTAGTATTCGTCGGTGTACGTTTTGAATTGTTGTAACAAGGCCTACCGCCCGGTACCGCGCGGCTGAATTCTTGAAAACTTGGTTCCTCCAGAGGACTTTCACAGTGTGTATGCCTGAACTTTTTGCCTGGACTTCCTAATGTTCTTTGTTACGTTTAATCTGTACAGCACTCTACAGCATGCCGAACATGGACAAAACGCCAAACATCATACATTACCGGTACAGCACTCTACTGCATGCCGAACATGGACAAAACGCCAAACATTATACATGTACATATACCGGTACAGCACTCTACAGCATGCCGAAAATGGACAAATAACATCATACATTACCGGACATATCGCAAGAGAAATTTCATTTCTTTCTCGCTGTTCACGCTGGCCAGGTGGGCGTTACGCCACTGACAGATCCGCTCAGCCTCTTTCGCTCTGGATTTTCTACGAACATACAGGTAACAGCGCCCTTCAAATTTGGTCCAACCTTCCCAACAGACTGAAATTATATTCGTCGAGGTAGGAAATGAAGATAAGCTTGAAAAGCACCAGGAACGACGGACGACGTGGTCCGGAGATTATGGCAATGAACAAGTTGCTGACTTTCTTTCACCGTAGTGGGTAGATTTTCTCCGAACAGCGCTTCGGTTTCCTCCTACATGACATTACAACTGCCAATATTCTAAAGTGCAAATTGCCATATTTGGCGCGCGGAACCATTTCACGAGTGGGCCGATAACCACTCACCTTTCTTTGACTCTCGTTCACAGATGTATGCAGCTTTTTTCTTTGGGTTGCTCGGTTGGTTACCAAAAATGCCAACATTTCTCTCATCCTTGTGGACTAACCGGGTTGGAATAGTCTTCTGCGGTCTTCTCCTTCCAGTTCGAGGCACTATTTTCACCCAAGGTTTAAACCTGGACGGTCTATGAGAGAAATTTTGAGTTGTAATTTTTACCCCAAGATCAGAATAGCGTGGACAAAGTGTACAATGTAAATCACGCATCCTGATGAAATCAGCCTGCCCGCCCGTAGGGACTGTTACAAACGGCCATTCACCAAAAAATATTGTCCATCCTTATGTCCCGCTTGGCTATTTGATCTTTCATACTCACCCGTATGTCTTGAGGAGAAAACTTATCTCAGGATTGCTATTGAGCTCAGCCAAAGAAGCGTTGTGTTTGAAGCATGCTTTATGTGCCTCGTGGAAGTTACGCCCCTCGGTGAACAACTTGTAACAGGCATTTTCGTTTCTCACCCAACCAAGGCCGCAGTTTTCAGCATCACCTGTCAAAGTGGTTGTTGAAAGTGTTTAAAGGGGTCCATTTTGTAAATGAGATGTATACATCTCATCTTTACATGTATTTTTACGCTGAACGATTGCTGATGTCATGTTCTCCGTGATTGACGGACCTCTTCCAGCCACGCCGCGGTATCGTCGGCTGTGTTTCCACTAAAATTCGACCAGCGTGGACCATCATTTACAGTAAGAGCACAAGTAAGCATACGAACCTTTGCGATTGTTATCTTTCTCCACTTTTCTTTCATCCTCTCCTCCTCCTCCTTCTCTTCCTCTTTCTCTTTTTTCTTCTTCCTCTCTTCCTCCTCCTCATCTTCCTCCTCCTCGTTCTTCCTCTTCCTTTTCTTCTTCTCTTTCTCTTCCTCCTCCTCATCTTCCTCCTTGTTCTTCCTCTTCCTTTTCTTCTTCTCTTTCTCTTCCTCCTCATCTTCCTCCTTGTTCTTCCTCTTCCTTTTCTTCTTCTCTTTTTCTTCCTCTTCATCTTCCTCTTCGTTCTTCCTCTTCTTCTTCTTCTCTTTCTCTTCCTCATCTGTCTTCCTTTTCTTCTTCTCTTCTTCCTTTTCCTTCTTCCTCTCTTCTTCCTCCTCCTCCTCCACTTCCTTCTTTTTCTTCCTCTCTTCCTCCTCCTCCTTCACCGCCTTTCTCTCTTCCTTTTCAACACCTGTGATCCTTTTCCTTCTTTGAAGTGGCAGCTTCCCTGAAAAGAACCGATTTGCCTGACCGGTATCTCTACTATGAATTCCCCATTTGATGCCACGACGGCCATCTCATATCAGTTTTCCCTTCATCAAAAATCGGGGTAACGTCGGGGGGAAACAGTGTGGCGTTCCTTCAGGAAAATGCAACAATAATAGGAATGTAGTGTCTTTCTGTTAACAATGGCAGATTTTATAATCACAAACATTCTGGAATGGGTCTTTGCCAGTTACTTACTCTCTCTCGCTGGCTGTTCACAAACAAATGCCCTCTTTTCCCGAGGTCCAATCCCAAACAGCCCAACGCGGTACGGCAAGTTCGGCACGGGAATTAACTTTATGTTCAAATCGCCTGATCGCTTCCCCATGTACATCAGTGGTATGTTCACCCATCGCTCGACATTCGTCTTCCTATGAGAAAAGAAATCTGAGCCTTTTTAGGTTCTGGGTGTCCGGTGGTGGGTAGGTTGTGGTTCGCTTCATCGTTAACTAGGTATTTGAGGCCCTTTGTGATGGTTTTCGCGGGACAGTGACTTCCTTCTTGGGTTGCAGCTAGACAGTTGTTCCAAAAGTATTGAACAGCGAAGTTAGATTGAGCTGCTGTGGATTTACGAAGAACATAAAAACAAGGCCCATTTCAGGAACACCTACCCGAGCTTGTACAGCAAATACCACATTTCACCTTCACTGTTCAGCTGAGCAAGACCTGATTTCATCCAAACACACATTTGCCTTGCCGCACCGAAACGTTTGGACGCATAGACCATCTTGTAGCAACTCGAACCACGTAGAGACCAACCTCGGGGACAGTACCTCCCTTAAGGACAGATAGAGGAATATTAGTTTCTATTGTTTATAGATTTTTTTGTGAATTTTCAATTGAAATATTTGATATAAAATATCTGTCTTTAGTTTCGACTCAAACGTTGACTTGTAGGTGACTCGGCACTCAGCAGGCCAGGGGACGAGAAGACACATTCACAAACATAAAGTTGCCCTGGTTGTCTTGTAGAGGTTTTGCTCTTTTGCCCTTTGCCCCTCGTGTACCTACGTTTTCGTTCTTCTCTCTCTTCCTTTTTATCTGGCTTGTTGGTTTTCTTTCTTCTCGCCAAGGCTAGAAAATACAATTGAGCTACACGTAACTTCGACAATACAATTGCTTGTAGAATGAATGTGGAGGGCGAGACTTTAAAATAATAGGGAGGTTTCGCAAGCGCCCGGTTAGGCCCTACGACGACGTTTATCTGTTGTGTGGGTATACCCAAACAATAGATAAACGTCGTCGTATGGCCTAACCGGGCGCTTGCGAAACCTCCCTATTGTCCGCATTTGTACTGCAGCGTATATACGGCATGTACATGTACATGAACGTGCTTAACGGCTTGTAAAATATCGTTCGAACAGCACATGGCGGGGCTTGTATGTTAAGAAGAATCACCAAACATTACTGATGGCATGTAACGGGGCAATCCCTGAGCCAACTGCTTCTGAACGGGCTAAAAGAACATAAAAACATTGTATGCCAAGACCAACCTCGGTAATCCCGTTCACAGATAAAGAACTTCTTCTCATTACGCTTGATTCCTATCAAGCCGAGGTTGTATATCCTCCCGTAATTGAAAATTCTGGCCGTGATCATCACTGTATCTTTACCATTTGCTGCGGCTATTCTTGCCCATGCCTGCTGGTCTCCCAGGATTGGCCTAATTGGTAAGGAAACGACATCAGCGTAAGGACCCTTGGATGTATTAGGCAGCCCGAAGGCACGTTTACTACCATCTGACTTAAGGGTCTCACGGCGGATAGCAAACCTTTTTTGGGACACCCTGTACATTCGAGGTAGGCCGCTTTCATCAAAGTGGCATAAGTAGGTAGCCTACTCAAACCGATGATATGGTCATCGCATAATAACTTTTCACACCAAATATTTTTGTTCATACGTATCTAGTTTCTGCAGTTTTTATCGTCCAAAAATTATGACTGGTTTTGCCTGCAATTTTCAGTTTGAACGTTTTCCCAGCAGCGTAAGTGACAAAGGTAGCAAGGAAAAAACTAGTAAAAAGTGGCAAACGATTAAAAAATATTGCTCTTTTTGCCTTTGATCAAGAAATCAAAGCTGTCGACATGCAAGTCGGAAATTTGTCATCACAGGGACCTGACCTGAACTCACCCGAATGTTTTCACCAGGTACCAGCTCTCGCCAACTGAGTTGATCTCGGCAAGGTCGGCATTCATGCGACGACACGCCGCCGTCGCAAATTTGTAGTTTATGAGTTTCTCCATCAGTTTGTAACAGCTGCCTTTGTATGGCTTCCATCCCTCGGGGCACTTAGCCGCGCCTGAGATGAAAGAGCGATGTATCACAGAAGGGTAGATGTACAGGAGACTTGTCATTTCAATCCTCGGACACGTTTGGTCTACCGGAAGTCGGCCATGATCATAAGTGTGAGGCGTATTAAACTTCCCCATTTTTGGAAGCATTATTCAGGTATGGCGAGATTTGCTAAGCAGGCAGCACACAAGGCGAGACGAGAGCGATCAATCGCCACCGGTCTTCTCGTCAGCCACAGCAGACCAGCCGATAGATATCGTTTTTGTGTGCGCGGCGGTTGGCGATGTGCTCGGCAACAAGCGATTCCTCTCACCACGAAATCAAATCAGTTTGATATTGGATGGTGGGCGATCATCGCTGGCGAAAAGATTCCACGGATGCCCACCGCACACCGGGCGGCACGCTCAGTGGCGATCAGAGTGAGTATATCTCTTCTCTTCGCGTACCTTACCTTCAACCACGAATGCCGCAACCATGGCGGAGAGAAACAAGGCCCACGATGCGATCATGGCGGCAACTCGCTAGACTCTGCGAGTATACCAACCAACCAGCTTCCTAAGTAGTCTGTAATCGAGTCCTTATTTGAAAATTATTAAAGTGTCCGGTAATCTTAATGGTGATAGGAGTGGGCCATCAGGCAAGGAGTGTTCGAACGCTTTTATTATTGACAACCATCATTCTGGAAGTTGTACATTTATTTCTGTCATGGTCAATAGCATTAAAACGGTGGAACAACAGACGATACATTTGCTGTAGACCGACATCCGATATTTGTTGATTTGTAAGGTTTGTAGGCTACTCAGCTCCTATTGCAACGTCGATACAGGCATTAACATGTTCTCGGTAACAGATACTAAAGGCCCGTTTACACATGCAACTTTTCATATGCAACTTCATGCAACTTGTTGCATAAACCTGATGAGACCAAAAAGTTTCATAAAAATTGTATGTGTAAACGGGCATGCAACTTCTTGCAACTCGACCACGCTGGATGTTGCATCGATTTTTCTATGTGTAAACCGTCCCAGGTAGTTTGCATCAAGTTGCAAGTTGCTGCAACTTGCAACTTGATGCAACCTAGTGTAAACCGCCCTTAAGAGACATGCCTACCTCTTAGCCTCTGAAACGGTCACACTTGAAAACAGATTTCAAAATAGTCATGGCATCATCCCTGAATTTCTTTCCGCCGATACAATACAGATAGAAGTTGACTCCGTAATTCAAAATCCAAATATCACATAAAACCATGAAGCCGACTTTGTAACGCAAATGCCAGTATGGGTCCTCGAAATTATAAATTGCTTTGATTGTCGGCAAAGCCATCACCATTTCATATACACGCAACGGGATCGAACAGACCACGTATGCGCAACTCACGAGTATGAGCATGCGCGTGAGGTGACTTGTGTCTTGTTTCCGTTTGGCATCCCCCGGGGTGTCGTGAGTTCCCTTGAGCTGTGCCTGTTTGTGCGAGGCACGTTTGACTGTGATTATGATCCAGATGTTCACGACGACGATGCCGGCGAAGGGTGCGAGCGTGCCGAAGACGAGTTGAAACATGGAGGCAAACATTTCTAAGGCCGCATTATCAACATTTGGTTCGACCGAAAGGACTCCTGCAAAAAACAGTTCCTTTGAAGTGTCCGCCAGATTAACTCTGCAGAAATGGGTGAAATAGGGTTAAAAACCAGTAGAATCTTGTGAGACAGAAATCGCTGCCCCCGGGAACCAAGGCCCAGGCAACATTTCTTGACAGTTAGCTGAAGTCGTATCGAGAGTACGAGAGGCCGTCCAGCCAACGCTAACACAACGCAACGCTACTTACATGTAAGTAGACCAACATGTCATTTGAGGAAAAATAAATAGCATTGTTAGTGTTCAGCGTCAGCGGGACGATCTCTAGTCTTGCTTGTCTTCCCGTAAACCAATTTATCTTTTTCAGTTAAAGAAGATCCTTTGTCAGGATCCGGGAAACCTAGATTCTCAGGTTGCCTGGTCTGGATTGGACGTTTTTGGGACACCCTGTATACAGGCAGTTTTTTTGGACATCCTGTATACAGACAGCTTACCAGTAGATTCATCATATCTGTATTTGTACACGAACAGGACATTAGAATTAAGAAAAAATACCACGACCAAGGTCGAGGCAATGGTCCACTTGGCCTTCTTCGTGGTACAGATCCGACTGGCCGCCATTGGGAATCGGACAACAATCAGACGATCAATGGACATCTCCATAATAAAGAACCCGGATGAGATGGCAAACGAGTATATAACGTACCAGAAGACTCTGAAAATAGCAAAGTTAGGCCTAATCATTAGGGAAGTTTAGAAAGCAAACGATAAACGTAAACTTTACGACAACGCTATTTTTCATACTACACATTAACCAGATTTTATATTGCATTTTCGGTACAAAAATAACGTTGTCGTTAACATTTACGTTTATCGTTTGATTTCTAAACCTCCCTATTGTGTCTGTGAGCCGCGTCGCAGACTTAAAACATGATTTTTCGACGGTCATTTTCTCGTCGAAGCTCTTACTAGTGATTCAAAGTACAAAACACGCCAAACCTCGCGCGCTTGACACGGGAAATGCAAGCCTTTGAGTGTGAACTTCGATATTAGACAGGATTAGCACCTTTCCGACTCCGACTTCACTACGAGAACGAATTGCAGTCCGCTGTGGACATCCTTGATTAAAACGAGTTGGTAGACGTTTTCAATTCATCAAACGCCATATATTGAAGGCAGAAAAATTTGGCCTTATAAATCGGAAATACGGATAAATTATGAATATTGAACTCGTAATCCTAGTCGTTACGACTTGAAATACGACTATGATATTTGCGATTTAGGTGCACTTCCGATTACGAGTCAAAATTATTCTGCCACAAAGTTATGGCATTTTACGATTTGCAAACGTCTATCAAATCGTTTTTATCTAGGATGACGACAGCGGACTGCAATTCGTTCTCGTAGTTGTAGTCGGAGTGGGAGTCGGAAAGGTGCTAATCCTGTCTACTAGAGTTTCTCCTCGATCCTGACTGTCCAGGCCGGGGACAGTTCAGGGATTATATGCCACAACTCCTATTGTAGTTGGCATTGTACTGGTACAATTGGACATTATTATGCATGGACACCTTTACCCATTATGAAATAGACCAACGGTTGACCACAACATTGTGATGCAATTGCATGGCCTCAGAAAGGCCTAGTTTGTGTGTTAATTGAAGCGTTGTTGGCCGTTTAACATCGGAGTGAATTGCGCAACCAATCAATTTCCTTTACCTCACCCCAGTGCCTCTTAAATGATGCACTGATGTATGGCTCTCCTGAATAAAAGATATTTCCCCTGGGGACAGATATCCACAAGTTATCTCACTGTGTAGGCCTAACACGATCAGACAGGAGTCATGTTTTGTTAAAAAACCTTTACTCTGGACCTACTTTAGCACAGGCACTTCCTAGTTCCAGAACATCACCCTCGACCTTTAACTCCGGAAAATAAGCTGCTTTTGTTTTTGGTTTGGTGTGGCGCCGTACAACTCTTGAAGCATGGCGCACACGGGCGACTAAAACGGGGGCGACAACTACGTCGCATGCGATAACTACCTTTGAGGTCGATCAGTGATGTCATCCACGACATCGCTGATCTTCCAAGGAAGCATTTGTCGCAAACGAGTCTCAACAAAAGCTAAAAAAAACTAAAAATATGTTCAGTCGCTGCTATGGTCGCAAGGCCGGTCGCCTAGAAAATCGCTCAAAAAATCGCTCGTGTGCGCCATGCTTTACCGATTGGCGTGTGCCTGTCCCTCCGCTCCACTGTAGACGGTCAGGGCGTGTTGTGTAAGGTCCTCCCGTCCAGCCATGAATCGTGCAATTCTGCCATTGTCATTGCCAAATCAGCGGTGGGCTTCATTGTAGGCCTCCATTTCAGCAATGTTTGATCTGGAACTGTCAGTGGTGACTGTTCCCTGTCTGTGAGTGCGTACTGTTCAGCCCTGACAGTCAGTCAGTCCATTGTATTTGAGCCCTCAAAAGTACCAGGAGAATTCTTTGAACAGTTCCTTGATTAGGCAACATCCATTAACCAAAACTTTCTTTCAGTAGGCCCCTATTTGAATTGGAAAATACCCATTTAAAGAAATTATGAAGGTTAATACGCCTAGGCCCACTCAGTAGAGAAATGATCCAACTTGTTACCCCTCATTACCTCTTACGATAATAGGCCTATTGTACCAGTATGAAGCCTATTACAATTGGTGTTATGGCATTTTATCCCTGAACTATACCAGGCCCTGACAGTCAGGATCGAGGAGAAACTCTATTAAGAATCTATCTACGCATACTCTAACAGTCTTCCGATGTGATCGCCAATAAGTGGTTTCACCGAGTCGGACACAACAACCAGTGAGGCATCTCCAGACAGGAAGGTCATCGTGTCAACAACAGCCAGCGCAGCCATGTAAATAGATGTGGATATTTTCCGATTGTCAGGTCGTGTGGTTATCAGAAAGGACATGATATTTCCCGGCAGGCCTATGAGTGTAGCAAAGAAATACAAGTTGTTGAAGACGATCGAAATGACGACGAGGCGTTTTACTTCCGCTGAGATTGTTGGTTTCGCAGCAGCTGTGATATTCTGAAAAGACACATGTCCGCCAACAGTTCGTGTGAACGCCTTGTGGAAGATCAGGATTGCGGTGATTCAAAGTCAAATCCAAGAGCCACACACGGTGTGTCTCTGGCGTACCCCCACGCCCATGCATTGCTGTAAGGGCTGGGAGTGATGTAACAAACAACTAAGCCCTCAATAGGGTTTTCTCAAATGGGGACCCTAGTTCACTGCCTCAATAGGTGTCACTAGTGGTTAAAACTATTGAAATGAAACTGACATCTCCGTCAGTTTCCCACACAAAAGGCGTCCATTGTTTGTATAGGACCTGGTTTTGGTGTGTTGCTGCCCATTCCGTCAAGTTACGAAGGTAATGCATAAAATGACACGGATAGTTTGTGTTGGGGAAAATGTTCGAAAATTGTGTTTGAAAGAGTTTTATACTCACCCTCTCCATACCAAATCAAACAGAATATTGTATAGTATTGACGACCGGAAGGAGTCAAGCTCTCAACATGTGCAGGAAGTTGGATTCATATCAAAGCGTGCGTCTGCGTTTTGACGGGGAGAATTATCGCGAGACCGAACTCAACACAGAGATCTAATGTTACAAGCTCATACAATTGCTCTGAAATTTGAAGAGCATTGAAAGCTGCTGGCAAAGGCATTAGTTTTTACCAAAAAATGTACTTTTAATGGTCGGTTTACACAACAGGGAAAAAGAATATCTTGAATAGCCTATAAAAACACACGCAATTCTCGAATTAGACCCGATATAAAGTGTATGGTTGCAAATTTTCTCGACTATAAGAGAGTGAATCATGATGGACAAGTGATCCTGTGGCCTTGGTCCACCTTCGTTTGAGGTTTACCTATACCCCCCGGCCCCAAGTGTGCATTGCTCTGGACTGCATGTAATAGACAGCCCTTCTATCTGCTTGGACTAGTGAATCACAATGTCAAACTAGACATACGGAAATGCATGAGTAGACAGACAGTAAATAGGGAGATCCTCAGTGACATCCATCGTCCCGCATGAGGAGTATTGGGGCTGAAGGGGTTATTGTCGTCCTGGGTACACATAAAGTGTACCCAGGTTCGATGTCGTCAAGTGAAATTGTACCCTGGGTCCACTTTCTTGAATTCCTGTATGAATTTTCCAGCTTCTTCATCTTTAAATTTTCCAATAACTTTTTTGTTTTCTTTGGAAAAAAGTGGATGTTCTTCTGGAAAATTCGAGAAGTCATACAGATCTGAATTCTGTTTCATATCAGAATATATATCTTCTGTTTTAATATGATAAACTAATGAATCTGTATCAGTATAAAGAAGCTTAATTTTTTCTGGATATTTTTTCTGCATATGATTATAGTGAAAATCATACATATGCTTTTTCGAAATATCCAAAACAGCTTGGCCAATGAAAATTGGTTTATTCAAATTAATTTTTGTCTTAACTCGATTTACTAACACAAGATTCTCACTGAAAATTTTGTGATATCGATAATTATTTGAGTTAACTAATTTTCTTAATTGATTTACATCTGTAGCTAAAGCTATGTCTTCTCTTAATCGAACATTTTCCATTGTTTTTCCATATGGAGAATTATTCATAAGTTTAAAAAAATCTTTTTCAAACTCATTTTTAGCTTGAGCTCTCAAATTTGTGTTGAAATCAATATATTTTTGCATCCAATTGCTTTCTTCATATGAAATTCCTCTATGTATCTTGGTTAATTTTAATCCAAGAGAAAGATAGAATTTCAATATTTCATGATGAACAACATATTTTTCCTTATTATTCAAATTTGGAATTAATTTTCCATTTAAATGTTCTGCTGCTAATGGATAATCATTATGAAGTTTGTGTAAATATTTTGGATATTCTAAATCTACTTCAAGAGTACATGGAATATTTCTCCAATTTTTACAATCTTTTTCATTCATCCATTTGAAATTTTTATATGGCAGTTTTTCACTCATTGCATAGCCATAAAGATTATTTGCATCAAGATATGTGATATATGAATTTTCTTCATTTTTATCATAGTCAGTTAAATATGGATTATTTGCTTTTGCATATCTATGAGTTGCGGTGCAAATTCCTCCTCTTATTCCGTTCTCAAAAAACATATACATATCAGAATCAGTTAATAACTCTATTTTAACTTTTGTCATTTTTAACATAGCTTGCCATGCAAATCCTGGTGTTGTATAAAAATATGCAGGATCTAACTCATAATTTTTCACACAGGTATTTCTGAAATTTTCCAATATATCTGCCAAAAGAAGAACATCTGTTTCGAGATAAAGTGTGTGATAATCTCTGAATGTTTTACATTCGAATTTTTCCCACACTTTTTTAGCATGTTGATAATGTTCAATGTGTTCATATTCATCTAAATTAAAGCTACTAAATACTGTTCTATTAGTCCCATGAATTTTTAACAAACATGTTACTAATTTATATTGTTCAGCGGTCATTCCCTCATTATTTAATTTTGAATAAAAATTTTCAATTGATGGTAATTCTTTATGGTCCATTTTTGGTTCGCTATGGAGCCGCTTGGAGCGCCAGCTGCGGCCATATGGACCCCTATTTTCACACCACTTTTCCAACGCATTTGTATGACGTAATCAAGCTTTACTTGACGTTTACGGCCTTCTTTTGCGGAGTTTGAACGTCATATTGCGTCTGATGATAGTCTACCATTAGCTGTCGACCTGATTGGTTGGGCAGTACGAACAAACGTCAGGAAAGGTTCAAATTTCGGCGATTTCTAAATCTATTTTTAGACATTTTAATAGAGAGGCCAGACGGGAGTCTGGGCGGTAGATAAAATGGTGTTTAAACGTTTGTAAACTGTACAAAAAAATGTAAATACGTACATGGACAATGTTACATCTTTTGCCGAAATTTCAACACAGGCGGAAATTTCCAGCGCCGCCTGACATATCCAAACAATACATGGATGCATGCATCAGCGCCGCACACAGTGCATAGTCGCCATATGGCCGAGTGGCAAAGCAGCCTGCCCATGGAGCAGAAGGTCTCGGGTTCGATACGCGGGGAGTGTAAATTTTCTTTGGCTTGACTCATTATTTTTTTGTTTCTTCTTTTACCCTTTTTTGTTTTTTTCATCGTGTATTTACTGATCTTGCGTTTATTTTGCATGGGAATGCATGTAAAACATGTCTTAGGCCTACTGTTATCATTACAGTCATCACTTCCTCCACATCCTTAATTCCTCACTTCTCCCCAACCATGCTTATTCGACATAGCGAACTCCAGTTGCCACCAGGCTTGTTAATTTTAATTATTAATCGTTAACCGTCAAATCCATGAGCAGTGAGGAGTTTTGACTTTCTAAACAGCAGCATCACATCTGGTTTATTACACAATCAGCCACAGTCATCACTTCCTCCACATCCTTAATTCCTCACTTCTCCCCAACCATGCTTATTCGACATAGCGAACCCCAGTTGCCACCAGGCTTGTTTCTAAATTATCCATCCAATCATATGGATAAATTCCTTTTTTATTAACTAAGTCGAAATTATCTTTAAAATATTTTTTAAGGTTAATCTTTTCAGTATCTGGTAAATTTTTTCCTAATTTGTCGAGAGAAGTTTGCATTAATCTAAAACTATCAAGAAATCTTATTTCAATTGATCGTTCTTCTTCTGTGATAGGATCATATTGTATTGTCAATTTTTTTGAAAATGAAATGTAATTTTCAGAATTGTTTGCAATTACACTTAATTTTCCTTTTAAGTTTTTTAGAAATAAATGTGCATCATAGCCAGATAAATTGTGAAAATATACAGGAATAAATTTTGGTGATTTTAATTTCAAATTACAGTTATTACATGCAGGTCCTCTATATAATCCTGTAAAATGATTATGGTCGCAAACTTTATGATTTTCCTCTGTGAAATAATTTTTACACAAATAACAATGTTTTGCAAGATTATAATTTAGTTTTTCTTCCCATGTTAAAGGGTCCATTGGCTTTGAATTCAATAAATATTCTGTCGCGAGTTCTTTTGATAATTCATCTATTTTGTTTACAAAATGTTCTTCAATATTTTCACTTTTATTTTCTTGAATATGAGTAAATAATATATTCTTTTTATTAATTTGTTTTTTATCAAACTGAACAAATAGTGAATAACTATTTGGAATATGTTTACATATTTGTTTAGTTTTTGTTCCAAGTTTTTGATTTGTAGGTTTTAAATATGATTCGAAATCTGCTACTATAATGATAGGATGTTTTTCCAATGCACCATATTTTTCAAATTTTAATATTTTTGTTTTTCCATTTGGCATACATATTTTCGAAATTTCATGTTTATTACAATTTTCTAAATGATTTTTAAATCTTTCATCACGAATTTTACTATTTGAGGCGGAAATAACTTTCATGCATCTAAAGCATACTTTGATTGAATCTTTATGATTAGAATGAGATGATGAAACAAGTCTTGAATAATTTTTTATCCATGCATAATGGTAATTTACATCATCTTTTACATCTTGAATTTTTTCGTTTTCGTTAATTTCAGTTTCTTCTGCTTTGTAATATAACAAATTGATGTAATTTTCTTGAGGTAGAATTCTTTCTGATATTTTTCTTGGTACAATTTCATGATATATTCTATTATTTTTTTCTCTTTTAATGAATGAAAATATGTTAATTCCTATATCAGGATTTTTCTTTTCGAAAATTTTGTAGATATCATCAATATTAACTGGATATATGTTAATCCTTCAAACATATGATCATATTCAGATCTATTATAATTTGATACTCTCTCCGTATGTTTTGGAATATTTAGTAAAGCTGCCTCGATTGAATATCTGAAACATTTTTGATCTTCATTTTTCACATTGATAACTGAGTTTTTTTTCTGAATTTTTTCCGGTAGAGGAATATAACTGCTTCCAGAAAATGGATGATATTCAACTGTATGTAAATCAATTTTTGTAATTTCTACTAATTTCCAATTTGATCCATCCTGTACAAGATTGTCAAACTTTAACAATATTTTCTTAATCAGATCATTATAATTAAGTTCTTCATTTATGCCAAGAACATGATCTGATATAAGATGAAATTCATTATATTCTTTTTTTCTTTTCATTAACACACTTACAACAATATCAAACTTTATTCCAGATTTATTCTCCTCATTGATCTTCTTATTTAAAATTGGTTTAATTTTTTCAAGATAATTTTTAATTCCAATTTTTGGTAATCCATATAATCTAAAATGATTTACATAGCCTTTAAATGCAGATTTAATTTTTTTAAATTCAGAATGTTTTTCAATCAAATTTTCTAAAATTGATTTAGTCATGGATTTTTTAACGTTGATTCCCAAATTTTTAGCTTTTTCTAATAAATCAGATTTAAATATTCGTTTAACTTCTGGTTTATTCAAAAGCTTATTCAATTGTTCAATAGTTTTATTTTGATAATTTTTCAAGCCCTGATTTTTAGCTTCATGTAATAGTTCTTTTCTAATTGATTTTATAGGTTGTACAATTCTCTGCTTAACGGCTTTTTGCTGAATATCTGATATAGGAGTTTCTTTTAGTAAATTGGAAATTTTTTCTTCTAATTCTTTTGCAGGGTATGATCTTACATTTTTAATTCCTAATCTTTGTCCAATAACTCGTTTTTCTAACTGGGAGAGATCAGTTAAATTTTTATTTGTAAAAATATCAGTTAATTTTTCATGTAAATTATCATTTACATTTTTTAATTCATAAATTAATGAATTTCTTGAAAGAGATGCATAATTTCTTACTTTATATTCCTTAGCAAGGATTTTAAGCTCATCAGTTGAATATTCATTTTGAGCATTCATTTATTTATATAAAAAAATTAATTAGATCATGATTTTTTAATACAATTTTAATAGGAACAAAAATCCCTATTAAAAATGTGATGCTCAATGATTAAACTCAATAGAAAATATAAAAGATCAAAATGAATATTCAACTGATGAGCTAAAGATGAAATTTGATTTTCTCCGAAATCTCACTTGAGCAGATCTTCAAAAATCGGGGTCATCAGCCCCATGAGATAAATTTTATAATTTATATCATGGAGGTTGATATTTATTTATATAAATAATTTTTTAATTAAATCAAATTTTTACAATTCATGTACAATAATGATAAAGTGGGGATTCCAACTCATAGCTAAAATCACTGAAATTTCATTTCAGTTAAAATCTCAGTTCAAACAAATTCTATTTATTTATTCTATCAAAACAAATTCTAATATTCTCATAAAACTAATTTTTTTAATTTATGAAAAATCAGAATCTATACGTCATCCTTCCTTTAGTCACATGATTCACACAAGGTCAAATCCGTAATATTTTTTTCCTTCTGGCTTTCCTGTTGATCTGATATATTCATATTATCACGTGATCTACACAAGGTCGAATCCGTAATATTTTTTTCCTTCTGGCTTTCCTGTTGATCTGATATATTCATATTTGGGATTTTTCTCTAACTCTTGTTTGATAATTGAAGTTGTAAACGTTGTGATAATATTTTCATCCCGATCGGCCAATGTTAATATCATCGCTTCCCCTCGAGTGGTTTTAATTTTTCGGATATCAATAATCTTATGCCATATGTTGAGTGGAACATTTTTCCAAGCTTCGTGAGTAGTTTTAATTTTGGATTCTAATTCTTCATTGGATGGAAACATTTTATTGGAGAAATGAAATTAATTAAATCATGGTAAGGTTTATAAATTTGGTCATGATCACAAATTTTGTGTGGATTTTATTTTATTGAAAATTATATCATTTTTAATTAGTTGAAAGAAAATGATTTTAGATAAATTATTTTATTATGGGAAAAATCACAAATTTACAAAATTACACAAATTGGAATTTGTGTGATTTTGTTAATTTTGTGTGAGTTTTATTTTTTGTAAATTTTATTTTTATTATAAATTATTTTATTATGAAAAAAAAAATCACAAATTTACAAAATTACACAAATTGGAATTTGTGTGATTTTGTTAATTTGTGTGAGTTTTATTTTTTGTAAATTTTTTTGTAGATTACTGGAAATTGTTTGAACTGAGATTTTAACTGAAATGAAATTTCAGTGATTTTGGCTGTGGGTTGGAATCCCCACTTTATCATTATTTCAAAAATCATCAAAGTCCTACTTTGTACCTGGGAGTGACTTGACCGAGATTGCTCATAACACTGATATGTACCTCCCTCTGTCATTAGACTATTATGTCCAACCCGGTGAGGACATGGTCCATGGACCATTTCATTAGGATTTTTTCTGATGAGCTATTACGTAATTACGATATTAATTTCCAATTTCCAAAATTTTGATGCAGAAATATTACCAACAAGATGTACTTTCATATGGAACAAACCGTGTTAACATTGGCCCAGGAGTACCGGTATTTGAAATATTCGAAGTATCAGGTGTAGATATAAACTAATGCTGAAGGGGTTATTGTCGTCCTGGGTACACATAAAGTGTACCCAGGTTCGATGTCGTCAAGTGAAATTGTACCCTGGGTCCACTTTCTTTTTACATAGACCTAGGGACGAGCTCATTCTCAAGATTTCGTGGGATACGTGAATTAGCGTATGTTGGTCCCAGGATCCTGTTGCTATGACCTTGGAGGAATTATACTGACAGGAGGAACAGCGAGCTAATTGCCCCTCTATAATCCCTTTTTCACACCTCCCCAAACAATGGAACACACAGGCCCGCAGTGTTTGCCCAGCAAGCTATGACACATGATCAAACAAACCCATCATGGCCATGCACAATGGCACATGCACATGTAGGCCTACATGGAAATGACACGTTTTCTTGTGTAGCTGGCGAGTTGATTTAAAACTTTCTCTGTCATGTCTGTAACCATCCGAGGTTGAAAACTGTCCAGCTGGTCAAAAATAAAATTCTTCCAACTTCTCTTCTTTAGCTTTTTGCATGGCCAACTTGCAGCCACAATATCAAGTGACTTCACCGAGAACAACCTCGCCCCGAGGTCTCCAAATCAGAACCTGGGTACAGTTTGTAACAAGAAAGTGGACCCAGGGTACAATTTCACTTGACGACATCGAACCTGGGTACACTTTATGTGTACCCAGGACGACAATAACCCCTTCAGCTAAACTAATGTCCATGACTGTACATGTACCTCTCTCTGTCATTACACTACGGTGAGCACATGGTCCATGGACCATTTCATTTATCATAGGTATATCTAATGAAGATACATAACATAGTACCCAGGTTTTTGATTTGACCTACTTTCAAGGTCACAGATGTCAATCAAAAGATACGAACTTGGCACGTTTCGTCATTATTTCAGCTAGCAACGTCATACCTTGCATAAATGTGTACTAGAGGGATACCTTCTGAAATACCAAGTTTCGGGCTGATCGGACATACATCCAATATGGCCACCAGGTGGCGTAACCCGAAAATCATCAAAGTGCTATACACGTAGCTCAGGAATGACTTGACCTAGTCTGCTAAAATTCGAAACGTGGCTCCCTCTAGATAATGCAGCGGTCAATGGAAACTCTGTACCCCCCCTGGTCAGGAATTCGACGTTATTTCGACGCCTAGGAATTAGCTGGGGGTCAGGATTTCGACATTTTTTCGCCTAAGGGCACAAAACCAATCGACAGGAATTCACAGCTGCCCCCAGGCATGTGGGGTCAGAGTTCGTCACTTTTTCACCCTTGCTTTGAAAACAGTTCAACAGAAGTTCACCTTGGGCACTTGGGCCTAC
>NMRB01002280.1:8690-34088 GCA_002633025.1 Notospermus geniculatus
ACACACACACACACACGCACGCGCACGCACGCACGCACGCACGCACACACACACACACACACACGCACCTACACACACACGCACACACACACGCACACACTGAACGGGTATTGCCTAGTAATATAAACACATCATAAAAATGACATTATCATACATACGATTATTATGTAAACTAGGCATCTAATGGGGGCACTTGTCCTGATCTTTTATGAATCTACGGACGACTGTTTCTGTGAGGTAAGGTATACGAGCGATTGTAAAATATCTCAAGGTTTGTCAAGTAGGGTCAACAGTCTGATAAAGACGTGTTTTCTGTGCACAATATGTAAGTACATGTATTTTTATGTCGGGTAGAAACCGGTGGCGGATTGGTAACGCATTAAGAATCTGAGGTTACCAGAACATTTATACCAAATTCAGGGTATGATTATTGTCTGTTCTAAATGAAATAGCTTACGGGTGTGATATCTGCAAGTGTTTCCAAATATCAGTGTTTCCCCTTATTGCTTGGGAAACACCGGCAGATAGAGCGACACGTTTCTTTGTGTGTCCCGGTAAATTTGTAGACGTATCTAATGTCAGTATGATGAGATGTTCAATTTGTCTTAAATCAAGAGGTCGAATACGTGGATTTTGTCATCATAACCGATCATGAGTCTGTTTCCTTTCACAGAGCATGTTGAAAAATATTTAGCCCTCATCTTTTCACCATTGATAACTATTTGTTTCATCGACACTGTTTTGTTGTCAGCATCAATGTCAGGTTGATACACCCTGACCTCTTGGGGTTCATCACCTTTCATCATCCCAACGATGAATGCCTCCCCAAATGTACCTGAACAGATATCATTACATTCGAACCCCTTCACCCCATGAGGTACTGACATGACCTTAGTCAGGCTGTTCTCACCCACCTGGTAGCATGAGATTGTGTCGGCTGTATTGGTAAATATGACGTCCATACCTGTGATTCTACAGAATGCAAATCGATGTCCTTCAGCGGTCTCGATATCCTGGAGTACCTTACCTTCACTGTCAATCAACAGAACATGATCATCCTTTTTCCCATATGAAACCAAGAAGTTTCCATGACTAACACCCTCAACCGACCACAACTGTTTTATCGCCTCATCTGAGAGCGCCACATCGATTCCCCTCTTCGTACCACTGATGACATCCATGACGGTAAGGATCGGTGATCGCCTTCTCAGGACAACTAGATGATCTTGTCCCAATGCAGCAATGTAAGGTATGACGACCTCCTCCTGCATCATAACCTTAGCAGCCGGAGAGGGTAAGTTCCATAGTAACACTTTGTAATCTCTACCTAAGAAGCCAGATGCTGCTATGCTATCTTTTGACATGAATGCGACACTCCACACTATACTCTCATCAGGAACCTCTAGGTTGGACGATAGTGAAGCGGATGAGAATCGTCCCGCAGAAGCGACATATTCTTCACACAAGTCATCATTTGTTTTCATCCTCTCCCTAAACGGCGTCACCCAGTCTTTTTTGGAAGCATCTGAAAGCTCCATCATCCTGGTGTAAGTACGCGTCATATTTTCACTTAGGTCTGCTTTGAGTAATTTCTCGGATAACAATACATCGTGTTTGGTGGATGTTGCATTAATTTCGCACCGCACGACTCGGATGTCTTTGATGGTCTCCTGGAATATTTCGTCGTCTATTTGCCATTCCTGGTCGAGACTGTCAAGGAATGGCTGCTCTATTTCTTGTAACTTCCTCTTCCGGCCCTGATGTTCTTTCTGTTTATCTTTCAAGTCTTTCAACTTTGAACGGAGTTGTTCGGCCTCCTCTCGGCATTCGGCAATGGTATTTTCACACTTTTCTTTAACGGTACTAAACCTGGCGGCGGCATTTTTCTTCCTTTTATCCCATATCTTCTTCCCCGCCTCCCGCAGATCCGTCAACTCAGTTTCCTGGTCTTTTAGTGGACGGGATGCTGCTTTTATCTTTTGAAACCCTTCTCCTAATTCACCTTTCTTCAGTTTGAGTTGTTCCTTGTACTCACTTACAACATGATGTCCTTTTTCAGCATGTTTACCAAAGCAGACGACACATATTGGACGATCACAGCTACAGAACTCACGGAGTGGTTTACCGTGAATTCGACACACTGAAATGACATCGTGACTCCTGGTCGTTGGATGGTCCGTGTGTTTTTGTCCACAGTCATCACATAAACTGATCCCGACAAAGTCATTGCACTGTAAACAAGAGAACGAGGCCATAACATTCTTATTTTCTTCGGCGCAGTCGGAACATTGGGCCCAGTTTGTCTGATTTAATCCCTTCCTAAAAATCAGGAATTTCTCAGTGATATTCGCAAGTTTATTGTCTGGTTTGAATCCGTCCACTCCATTCGGCGGGACCCGGAATGTTTCTTTACAAACAGGGCACGGGAACTCACCACCTCTTGCTGCCGTTTGTATATAAGTCCGCAGGCAGTTTTTACAAAACGAATGGTAGCAGCTTCCAACTACTTTCGGTTCATCATTGATCCCGGTACATATGGGACATTCAAGTTCTTGGAGGAGATTGCTCTCAGCAGACGCCATGTTAACCCTGTAAAAACATGTAAAACAGAAAGTTGTAACATTACGTTGACTGGATTGTGAGCACTTGTGGCGTTTTTTTGTTGTTGTTTTTTTATTTTTCCGTTATTCACTCATGTATATAGACCTTCAGATGGCTATTCAAAAAACAGCACAAAACCGACACACAGTACACAATAGGGAGGTTTCGGAAGCGCCCGGTTAGGCCCTACGACGACGTTTATCTATTGTGTGAGTATACCCAAACAATAGATAAACGTCGTCGTATGGCCTAACCGGGCGCTTCCGAAACCTCCCTAATAAATCGGAAAGTCGTCGCCGAATATTTGGCAAATTTTCGACCCCAATCGGGGTCTTCCTCAGGCGCTGTGTAGAAGAGATCCCAGAGGTGAAGAGGACCTTCAGATGGCAGTATGTCTCGAGATATCTACATTCGGTCCAGAGATTCGACCTCCACACCCTACTTTGTAAACCAAAGTGGAGGCTCCCGGTTGATTGCTCCATGCTGGAATTCGCGATCCACCAGTAAGGGCTTCTGACTTGGCTTCACAAAAATGGATCGAAGTATAGAGTTTTGGGAGGTATATTGGTGTTATTGTTCTCCTAGATTCTCTATCCAGTCATACCGTTGGTTTGGGACTGAGGGTGAAGGAAATGTGCTTGTGCGGCGTGGTTTGGGGGCGGCGACACCCTCTTTGTGACTTTAAAGATTGGTGTTTGAGTTTTGGGTTTTTTTCAGAATATTTTGTTTGCCAAGAGAAAGGTTAACAACCATAAAGTAATCCTTACCTGATGTAGTGTTATGTCTCCAGCCAACTTTGAGAAGATCACTGGTCAGAGAGATCTAATTCCCCTTCTGCAAACGGTGGATCATCCTGGAATGGGGCGTGTGCACGCGCATGCGTAATTGTACCTGTCTCCAGCGCACATGACTCTAATCGTGCATCGTAGCACGGTTCGTGGATGTGTTTCTCTACCATGAACAAGTCCAAACTTTTTATAACGTTTTTCCCTACAAATAGCTAATGGTCCAATTATTGTTATACATGTATATATGTACACAATGTATATATTTTCCGCCTGATCACTTGACGCTTTTAAGGATGTCTGTTCCAGATTCTTTTCCTGTCACGGAATGAAATATCATTGACATAGAAAGACGAACAAGCAGCGACAAGAAATCTCTCTACAATGAATACGTCCAAACTTTTTAAGGGAATCATACATGGAGACATAAAAATGTGATTCCGATGAGAGAAAACGGACAAGTTTCGTCGCACTTGCCTCATAACACGTCATCGTGAAAGGGTTAAATACTACCATGGTAGTAATATTTATTACCTAGGTAAGAATTATTAACTACCATGGTAGAAAATATTTACTAGCATGGTAGTAAATAATTACAGCATGGTGGATTTATGGCAGGGACGGCTTGCGATAGTTTTCTACTTGGGTTCCGATGAGAATTACCGCTGTAACATCCCCGTTTTTCAGTGTTTCCTTCTGCGTATTGTGAACAGACAGCTAGAGAGGCCATGACTGTTCAATAGGCCAGTACAATGAGGGGAACATTCACACACAGAAACGTTGATAGATGTTACACTGTGAAGAACATGGATGAATATTGTTATTCCGACTCTTGGCGGATCAACTTTCACCTTTAATTTTACTCGTTCATACGATGAAATATATTTTCCCAGCAATCAAACTGAGCCGAATCGATGCAATATCCATTGTTTCCGCAGATCGAGACAATGACTAATTCCTTTTTTTCATCAATCCAGTTAGAACTGATCTGATAACAGCGTACTTGAGATTCAATATGGAGAGTAGGGGAAGGTGGGGCATAACGGAACCCTCAACTTCGGCCCTTTCCTGCTCCTTTGTAAATACACCTATGGTGTCTTAGTTGCCCAGATTGGGGTACTTCGGGTCCCCTTTCCAAAATAACAATAACCAAAGTTGCATTGATTCTTTACTGAGCCAATTAAGAGTTAAAATTTCTTGAAAAAAAAACGTTTTGCCCCATGAATAGCGGGCTATTGTTTGGCGGATCTGCATTCCTAGGACGCTGATTCCTGTCACACCTGTCAAATTCAGGTCAATCTTCGGCATTCTTCGGAAGTATTCGGTTATCAGGGAAGTTCGGGAATCTCCGGAAAGTTGGTACTGACATTCGGTCAAACTTCGGCAATACCCGCAATTCTTTCAGCAAGTTACATCACCTTGTTAATCACCATCAAGCGCAGATTCAAATTCAAGAATAGAATATTTATTTCTCTCTCTCTCAAAAGAAACCTGCAAAGGGTTATCATGAGGTTAACAAAAAAAGCATCTTCGATGATTGAAGGCCGATCTGCTCTCCACTACGTTACATCGCACATCACCCTTCGAGAAAGTGACAGGTCCACGGCGTATGTGCCGCCTCGAGAAGAAGAGGCCAATCAGAATCGGTGTTGTAAAATTTGAATCGTGGTACAAAGAGTTGTAGCCGAAGACCCGATATAAAGTGTCATATGATTGGTCGACCGGTAAAGTTGGCATGGTGCCAAGATACGCCGCCGACTGGTCTATTTCTCGAAGGGTGATGTGCGATGTAACGCAGTGGAGAGCAGATCGGCCTTCGATTATCGAAGATGCAAAAAAAGTGAACAGCAACCAATGACGTTTATGATAGCTCTTTCAAAATTACAGTACACATTTTAGATAATGTTAATAATTTGGCGTTGCTTTTCCAGTTACAAAATTGGCTGAGTTTTCTTTCGTAAAATAATCGAGGGAGCCCCATTCTCAAATTGGGAAACAACTCTCTCCTCTTAACATCGAAATAAGAACAGTGAAAGAAATAGTTCAGACCGCGAACAACAGAGTCGCCATCTTTTAAATGTAAATTAACCATTTAAGCAAGAAAGATTTTTTCTTCAAAAGTGGTCGGAAGATGGCCAGGATGGATAAAAGTCATCACAGTAACTTTGCGACAGAGAACTTTTTCGCTGCTTAATATCTTCATGACCTCTTCACCGTAAATAATGCAGTCAATTTACGTCAATTTCCACAAACTTCACAAACTGCCTGGAATATTGGCCCAAATATCAATATCATCAATAACGAGCAGTTAATCTAATGCCTACTGTTCCTCCAGTCGTCTTCTGCAGCGACATCACGCGGCGACAGGGAGATCACGAGGTCAAAAAGGGCCAAACAATCTCCAATGGTGTTCAGTCATGCTGCGTTCAATCACTGGATGAGTAGGTTCAGGTCAGGTCCTGCATTGAGACTGCCCTCCATCCTGATTTCAGCCACGGGGGGGGGGGNGGGAGGCGGGCGCGGGTACGGGTGAAATAGGTAAAGGGAAATACGTTGGATCGATCTTTTCTACCCGCGCCCGCAAACGTCTCGTGGAAAAGCAGCCTAACGATATCAGCGGGTGATGTCCTAGACCCTCGTTTCCTAGGGGGCGCCAATAGCTGGGCCGGTGAACCAGCGGAGAATCCGAGGAACTATAGTCCTCAATGCAAAAGCTCTCACCGTTGTTATTACCAAAATATATTATCCCTGCCCCACTACAGTGGAAGAGAGTTGTCGAGGTCTCTGTGCACCCTGTATATTATCTCAGGAAACCTGCAAGTGAAACGTGGGTTTGCCCATGGAGGTATAAAATAATTTTATACCTCCATGGTTTGCCAAACATGCACTTTAATAACTGATTCAACGAGAATCATTTTGCTTGAAGCAATTTTTTATTCATAAGCGGGTAATACAGGGTGATACATCATGTGACATCAGCTAAAAATCACATTCTTGTCTATGATAATATTGAAATAGAAGGCAAGCACAAAAATCGACACACGGTATGATAAAGTATATAAAGTCAATTTCCAGAATATTTAGCAAATTTTCGACCCCAACCGGGGTCTTCTTCAGGCTGGCATTTTTCCGCACTGGATTTCAGAAAAGACTTTTCTGAAATGTATAGTGTGGAAAAGTGCCAGCCTGAAGAAGACCCCGGTTGGGGTCGAACATTATGATAATATTGGGTATGTTTATATTAATCAACCAATCAAAGTGTGCACGGATGATATCTGTTGGATGAATGTCATGTATATTATTACATGTATTATTATTATTATTTACGGAATTTTTATAGCGCCCTATTCAAATAGAAATTTGCTCTAGGGCGCTTTACAATTAAAACAACAGATTTAAAAAAACATTACATAAAAGAAACTCTAAAGCTATGTGCACACAGAACTTAGTGCTTGCGCGATCTTAGCCGTAAACCTCTTCGAGAGGACGCAAGGCCCAAGAAATCTCTGTGTGCACCTGAGGCCGCACGCCCTTAGTGCTTGCGTCCCTAGGCGCAGGCGGAATCGTAAATATCAAAATTTTTTGATATTTGGCGCAGCCGTATACGCCCAGCCACAGGATGCAAAGATCCTTGCGCCCTCGTGTTCACACAGCGGCGCAAGGATTTAGAGGACTGCGTGGTCGCAAGGTTTCGCTGCCGCTAAGATCGCGCAAGCACTAAGCTCTGTGTGCACATAGCTTAAGATACAATTGAAACATAGGTGCCACACAATGGTATACACACAATGGCAAGATTTTCTATTTCCATGAATATCAAACAGATAATCCATTTAAAGGCAGAAACAATTCTCTTCGAATACAATGAGTAACCCGAATAACATTTTATCCCGACAGGGCGGCGCTGGGAGCGGTTGTACCGATGACGTCAAAAACAGAGTAAGATGTGGTCAGGGCAGAACAGGTGATGTTCAAAATATGAAATTGATAAAAACATATGATCATAAACAGAAGTAACAGCAGAACTGTTTTCTCTGCACAATATGTAAGTATTTTTATGTCGGGTAGAGACTGGTGTCGGAATAGTAACGCATTTTAAGAATCTGAGGTTAGGCCATACCAATTTGATTGTTCGTTTAACGGATTGTTAGGCCATACATGATGGAGCATGAGGGCGAAAAAAAACGAAAAAAAACTGCTAACCATAAGTTGTATAAATTTTATGTGGTCACACAAGGGTGAGCGTGAAGGTAAAAAAATGAATTCTTTGGCCTAAAATCCAAGGATTTTTGATTTTTTAAGGGTAGCACGGCAAGAGCAGGGCATCGACGGCAATCACTGTCGATGAATTTATGAATTTATTCACTTTGACGATGTTTGATGACTTTGCGCCTGTATATTTTTTCCCGAAATGGCGTTTTGAGCATGCGGGCGGTAAAAAAACAAAGCCTTCCCACATTTGCAACCTTTTTTCGAATTTACAGCATTTTAAACAAGCGGGCGCAAATTTTTTTTTCACTTTTGGGATTTTAGGCATGAGGGAAATCCGTTAAACGAACAATCATATTGGTATGGCCTTACCAGAACATTTATACCAAATTCAGATTATGATTATTGTCTGTTCTAAATGAAATAGCTTACAGGTGTGATATCTGCAAGTGTTTCCGTATGTCAGTGTTTCCCCTTATTGATTGGGAAACACTGGCAGATAGAGCGACATGTTTCTTTGTGTCCCTTATTGTCAAGTCGTAGCTTATACCGTCCGACAATAGTGGGCAACACTCATAAATGGCCAACATTCATAAACGTTACTCCGTATCGCGTGTTTTTCTACTGCGCCGTGGATTTTTTTTGTTAAACACTAGTACGCATGCGCACGCCCTTGATCACTAGGCCATTATCGGTCAACCTGTATCTTCAAAACCCAAAACATTTTTGGTCTATATTCAACCACATGAAGAGAACTGGTTTTCTCTTGAGTGAGTTGAATATTTCACTTGAAATAATAAGATTTCAACCTTTCTATTTTAACACCATGTTGCGAGTTGCATCACTCGAATGTCACGTGATCGATCTGTAAGTTATGTGATATGTTTCATTTGTCTTAAACCGAGAGGTCAAGTACGTGGACATTGTCATCATAAGTGATGACGAGTCTGTTTTCTTTCACAGAGCATTTTGGATAATCTTTGGCCCTCATCTGTTCACCATTGATTTCTATTTGTTTCATCGACACTGTTTTCTTGTCAGCATCAATGTCAGGTTGATACAGCCTGACCTCTCGGGGTTTATCACCTTTCATCACCCCAACGATGAATACCTCCCCAAATGTACCTGAACAGATATCATGACATTCGAACCCCTTCACCCCATGAGGTACTGACATGACCTTAGTCAGGCTGTTCTCACCCACCTGGTAGCATGAGATTGTGTTGGCTGTATTGGTACATATGACAACCATACCTGTGATTCTACAGAATGCTAATCGATATCCGTCACCGGTCTCGATATCCTGGAGTACCTTACCTTCACTGTCGATCAAAGTAATATGATGATGTGGGGATTTCCCGTATGAAACCAAGAAGTTACCATGACTAACACCCTCAACCGACCACAATTGTTTTATGGCCTCATCTGAGAGCTTCACATCGATTTCCCTCTTCGTATCTCTGACAACATCCATGACGGTAAGGATCGGTGATCGCCTTCTCAGGACAACTAGATGATCTTGTCCTAATGCAGCAATGTAAGGTATGTGGGCTTTCTCTTGCATTATAACCTTAGCTGCCAGAGAGGGTAAGTTCCATAGTAACACCTTGTCCACTTCACCTACCCAGCCAGATGCAGCTATGCGATCTTTTGACATGAATGCGACACTGTACACTACACTCCCATCAGGAACCTCTAGGCTGGACGATAGTGAAGCGGATGAGAATCGTCCCGCAGAAGCGACATATTCTTCACACAAGTCATCATTTGTTTTCATCCTCTCCCTAAACGGCGTCACCCAGTCTTTTCTGGAAGCATCTGAAAGCTCCATCATCCTGGTGTAAGTACGCCTCATATTTTCACTGAGGTCTGCTTTGAGTAATTTCTCGGATAACAATGCATCGTGTTCGGTGGTTGTAGCTTGAATTTCTTCCTGTATGACTGTGACATCTTTGATGGTCTCCTGGATCATTCCCTTTTCCTGCACGCATTCCTGGTCGAGACTCTGAAGAAATGGCTGTTGTATTTCTTCTAGCCTCTTCTTCCGACCCTCGTGTTCCACCTTTTTCCGTTCCATCAGCGCCAACTGGGATCGGTGGTAGTCGGCCTTCTCTGAACATTCCTGGATGGTTTTTTCTACATTTGTTTCACCAGTAACGAAATTCGCGGCAGCGTTTTTCTTCCTTTCTTCGCACGTCTTTTGCCTCTCCTCCAGCACTTCCCTCAGCTTAGTGTTCTGCTCCTTCAGTGGAAGGGTCGCCGCTTGGACCTTTTCCAATCCTTCTTTCAACTTGTTTTTCTTCGTTTGGAGTCCCTCCTTGTAGTCGGTCACATGATGGTGTTGTTGGTCGGCGTGTTTACCAAAGCAGACCGCACATATTGGACGATCACAGCTTGTACAGAACTGATCAAGTGGCTTACCGTGAAGTCCACACAATGAAATGATATCGTGACTTTCGTTCCTTGGATGATCCTTGTGTGTTTGGCCACAGTCATCACATAAACTGATACCGCCACACTGCGGACAAATAAGGGAGGCCTCAACGTTCTTACCCTTGTCGGTACAGTAGGAACATTTGTTCCATTTTATCTGATTTAACCCTTTCCTCACTTCATTGTATTTCTCAATGATATTTGCAAGTTTAAAGTCAGCTTTGAATCCGTCCACTCCACCCGGCGGGACCCGGCATTTCTCTCTACAAACAGGGCACGAGAACTCACCACCTCTTGCTGCCGTTTTTATATAAGTCCGCAGGCAGTTTTTACAAAACGAGTGGTCGCAGCTTCCAACTACTTTCGGTTCGTCATAGGTCTCGGTACATATGGGACATTCAAGTTCTTTGAGGAGACTGCTGTCAGCAGACGACATCTTGCCTGTAAATAAGACATAAAGTTATCAGTTAGTTTGTAATTTGCTCGGCGGCTGATATGACGTACATGGGCGTTTATCTTGGCGTTCATTTTTGCATGATGTCAGTTGTAAAAGACCTCTAGGTGGCAGTCTCTCTCTTATGCCAAAATGCTACAGATGGCGTTGTTTCGAAAAACCAAACGCGCAGCATACATGTAGTTTCTTAACAAGGCAAATACACATACAGGTTGTCCGGCAAAAAGAGGGTTTTTAAAGATGACCTGTGTATACAAAAAACAGCGCACCGGGTGTTTAAGAAACAAGATGTACCACGGGGTGGGACAATTGTCACTTTAAAATTTGGGAGAAAACATGGCGGCCGATTCCCGATGTATGTGGTGGCGCTGCCGTATTTGCTTTTCGGAGAATCTACATAGGGATACGGAACCACATGTACATGTACATGTACATTCGTAGCATTGCATGCACAGCACGCAACTCTGGACATCAAGGGCCCTATTCATAAAGGGTGTTTAAGACTTAGACGCGTGTAACTTCATCAAATGCATGATGGAACTGCGTGCATTTAGTGAAGTTACACGCGTCTAAGTCTTAAACGCGCTTTGTGAAATCGGCCCCAAGTGTTCAGAAAAACATACATGGGCTTCTCAAAATCACATCACTCTTATTCTATTAGTATTGTGAATCAAAATTTGAAAAGGGTTTCTAAATTTTCCAAAAGAAATTATTTCAGAATGGAACACGGATATACAAAGTTTGCAAGTGTGACTTCCGATTGATCCCCCGCCGTTTATGGCAGATTTTGTTTGCCAAGAGAAAGGTTAACAACCATAAAGTAATCCTTACCTGATGTAGTGTTATGTCTCCAGCCAACTTTGAGAAGATCACTGGTCAGAGATCTAATTCCCCTTCTGCAAACGGTGGATCATCCTGGGATGGGGCGTGTGCATGCGCATGCGTAATTCTACCTGTCTCCAGCGCGCATGACTATCGTGCATCGGAGCACGGTTCGTGGATGTATTTCTGTACCATGACTGAACAAGTCCAAACTTTTTATAACGTTTTTCCCTACAAATAGCTGATGGCTCAATTATTGTTATACATGTATACACGTATATATTTTCCGCCTGACCTCTTGACGTTGTGAGGATGTCTGTTCCAGATTCTTTTCCTGTCACGAAATGAAATATCAATGACACAGAAAGACGAACAAGCAGCGGCAAGAAATCTCTCTACCATGAACACGTCCAAACTTTTTAAGGGAATCATAAAAATGTGATTCCGATGAGAGAAAACGGACAAGTTTCGTCGGACTTGCCTCATAACACGTCATCGTGAAAGGCTTATTTCTGCATCAAACGTCAGAGGTCCAGATACATGGTTGGACCGCACCCTTTAAAGTAAGACATAAGGCCAAAAAAATAAAGTATTTGTTTCTTGTCCGCGCCCGCGTCATTCCCAGACCCTCCGCATCGAATTTTTTTTCACCAATTTCAAATTTTCCCACTTTGCTTACGCAGCACCTTCTATAAAATGCACAGAAATGTTTCATCACTTGAAATCATCTTTATTTTTCATGAAATCTGTGCTCTAAACATGTAGAGAGATAGTTTGCTGGTGGTATTTCCCCCCATCCATTAAGAAAACGGAAAAAAATTATTTGAAAATAGAAAATAAAAAAAAAATCGCATGCCCGCATCAATTTTCGCTGAGTTGCTGGACAAGAAACAGACAATATTTTTTTTTGGCCTAAGAGCGATCGTGAGGTCTTTATTTGTATCAGCAGCCGTTGAGAGAGGTAGGCCCGAAGGGCAGGTCGTTTTCTACTTGGGTTCCGATGAGAATTGCCGCTGCAACATCCCCGTTTTTCACTGTTTCCTTCTGTGTATTGTGAACAGACAGCTAGAGAGACCGTGGCTGTTCAACAGGGCAGTACAATGCGGGGGAACATTCACACACAGACACACTGAGAGATGTTACACCGGGAGGAGCATGGATGAATATTATTATTCCGACTCTTGGCGGATCAACTTTCACCTTTCACTGTTACTCGGTCATACGATGAAATATATTTACCCAGCAATCAAACTGAACCGAATCGATGCAATATCATATTGTTTCCGCAGATCGAGACAGTGACTAATTCCTTTTTTTCATCAATCCAGTTGGAACTGGTCTGATAACAGGGCACTTGAGATTCAATATGGCGAGTAGGGGAAGGTGGGGCATAACGGAACCCTTAACTTCGGCCCTTTCCTGCTCCTTTGTAAATACACCTATGGTGTCTTACATGTAGTTGCCCGGATTGGGGTACTTCGGGTCCCCTTTCCAAAATAACAATAACCAAAGTTGCATTGATTCTTAATTTACTGACAGAGCCAATTAAGAGTTAAAATTTCTTGAAAAAAACCCGTTTTGCCCCATGAATAGCGGGCTATTGTTTGTCAAAAGAAACCTACAAAGGGTTATCATGAGGTTAACAAAAAAAGTGAACAGTTTCAAAATTACAGTACACATTTTAGATAATGTTAATAATTTGGCGTTGCTTTTCCAGTTAAAAAATTGGCTGAGTTTTCTTTCGTAAAATAATCGAGGGAGTCCCATTCTCAAATTGGGAAACAACTCTTTTACATTGAAATAAGAACAGTGAAAGAAATAGTTCAGACCGCGAACAACAGAGTCGCCATCTTTTAAATGCAAATGAACCATTTATCTTTATGACCTCTTTACCACCATAAATAATGCAGTCAATTTAAGTCAATTTTCACAAAGTTCACAAGCTGCCTGGAATATTGGCCCAAATATCAATATCATCAATAACGAGCAGCTTACTCTGATGACTGCTGATCCTCCAGTCGTCTTCTACAGCGACATCACGCGGAGGACCGGGAGACCACGAGGTCAAAAAGGGCCAAACAATCTCCGATGATGTTCAATCATGCTGCGTTCAATCACTGGATGAGTAGGCTCAGGTCTGGCCCTGCATTGTTACTGTAACCCCTTCATCCTGATTTCTGCCACGGGGGGGGGGGGTTGAGACATAATGTAAACAAACTGAGATGACCCCCCACCCCCATTGTATAAGTCGGTTGATTGGTCAGTTATCCAATAGATGGAGGCTCTCATTTAGCGGGCGATGTCCATGCCTGGAAAATATCCCTGAACCGTACATGACTAAAGATATCAGCGGGTGATGTCCTAGGTCCTCGTTTCCTAGGGGGCGCCATTAGCTGAACTGGTGAACCAGCGGAGAATCCTTGGAACTGTTGTCATCAGCACAAAAGCTCTCAATTGTTATGGTCCAGGTTAGCGACGTAATCCTTCACAAAGACTTAACCCGTTAGGACAATGGGACCAGGGGCCATATTTATGAAGCCTTCGCAACTTTGCGTTCACGCAAATCTGTTGTAGGCAGTCAGTGAAAAACAGGGGGGTTATTCACTAAAGCCACGCAGACGTTTGCGGGCCCGCTAAGCGCACGCAAACCAAACGCACACTATTCTGCTTGTTTCACAAAGGCCACGCTAGTTAGCAAGAGTGCGCAATTCAGCACGCTAATGAGAATATTTTGCGTCTCCGAAAAAGGTCCCGCAAACGCCACGCAAGCCTGTCGCTTTATAAAAATGGCTTTGTTACTCGCTGCACAGGAAGATGCTCGCCGACAAATTCGTCGAAGTAGGATATTCCGAGATAGACATTCTATCTACCGATATCTAGGGGAGGTTTATTCTAAGAATAAACCCCCCAGATATCGGGTGCCCCCCCCCCAAAAAAACGTGCTGAACTTCAAATCTTGATTTCTCAACAACTGACCATTATAATAATTCAATGAAATTTGGTACCGTAAGATGTTTTGTTTAACATGTGAAAGATTTTCATTGATACCTTTGGTATTAGGACCGTATCACTCAATTCAAAAATTATGGTAAAAAATGCGATTCCGGAATCCGATAAGAAACGGGTGAATAATAAAAACATCCCGATTCCCGAATTTAAATTTTAATTTCTCAAAAGCGCTTTACTACAACTCAATGAAATTTCGTCGAACAGTACTCCATGATATTGCCACTAATATGTGGAAGTATCACCCCCCAAAGCTTTGGTGTCTACGCCGTGGCGCTCATTACTAAAACCCATATTGGAATCTAGCGTTTCGATGTTTCACCAATGGTCTCTTAAAATATGATCAATGATTACTATCATGGTTTTTATTTTTGGTACCCCAGTCTTAATATCAAAGCTATGAGTTGAAACTTTCGTGTATTAGAAGCATTGCCGTGGAACAGTATTGAGTGAATTTTCAGTGGGTTATAATGAACAGTTATTGAGAAATAGAAATTTGAAATTCGGAGATGGGTTGAAACACGAAACACGCGATTTACGTGCACTCTCGATTACGAGTCGAAATTATTCTGCCACAAAGTTATGGCATTTTATGATTTGCAAACGTCTATCAAAGCGTTTTTATCAAGGATGTCTACAGCGGACTGCAATTCATTCTGGTAGTTGAAGCCGGAGTCGAGTTGGAAAACTGTGTAACCTCTGTAATGGTCAATAATGTCAGTTTGCGTGTCCGGTAATAGCGTTGTGTAAGCGTGGAGTTTGCGGGGGGTTTTGTGAATACCACGCTACGCCAAGTTAGCGATGCCGCAAAGTCCACGCAAACGCTACGCTAACTCCTCGCAACGCAAAAATTAGCGTCGGCTTAGTGAATAACCCCCCAGGACATGTGCAGCCAAACAATGGATTTGCGTGAACGCAAAGTTGCGAAGGTTTCATACTAAAAATGTGGCCCCGGGACTTTCATTCCAAGGGGACTTTTACCGACTTCAAAAGGACGAGATTCTAAATCTTTTGAGAAACACAAGACCAACTCGTGACCAGAGTTGGTTCGATTAATCTGGTTGTTGACCAAAACTGACGTTCAGTCACAGAGTATGAATCATAGAGGTCGTTATTTGGAGGTGAACACTCTGTTGATGCCCCTTCTCTCGGCCAGAACTCTCAGGGTATGGGCAGTTTACGATCCCAGAAAATACCCGACCATACCGTACAGGGTGTAGTCTAACAAAATATATCCCTACCACTAGAGAACTGTGGAAGAGCTGTTGTCGTGGATGTCTCTTTTGTAACACCCTGTAGTATGTCAGGTAACTTGCAGGTAAAACATGGGTTGGGCTATGGACTTTAAAAACTGATTCAACGAGAATCACTTTTGCTTGAAGCAATTTTTTTTTATTCATAAGCGGGTAATACAGGACCCATGCATCAGCTAAAAATCATATTCTTGTGTACGACGATATTGTGTTTGTTTCAATCTACCAATCAAAGTGATCATGGGTGATATCTGATCGATGAATGTCAAGTATGTACAATTCATAACAAAGATTTTCTATTTTCATGAATATCAAACTGATAATCCATTTAAACCAGAAACAATTCTCTTCGAACACAATGAGGAACTCGCATAACGCTTTGCCCCGACAGGGCGGCGCTGCGAGCGGCTGTACCGAAGACGTCAAAAACAGCAAAGCAAAGCAAAGACGTCGCGTCACGACGTCCTTGACGCAGTGCAACACGGACGAGACGTCGAAAAAAGGTCCAACCGCTCACAGTGCCTCCTAGTGGCGGTAGTTCAGCAGGTTCCTCATTGTAGCATCATGAAATATCAAGGCCTGGGGTCACGTGACCTTCGGACTACCCTCCACTCACGATAGAGTGTAGTATGAAAGCTGACCGATATGAACCCTTGATGATTCAAGATGAGTTGTAGGCGAAACCTCGAAACACCCATTGGACAAAATTATACAAAACAATTCATCTATAAAACGACAGTATCTCATCAATCAGACAGTTTACTTTCTGCCAAACAAACGTCATTGAAATATTTCACATTTTACATGAATCAAATAATATAAACACATCATAAAAATGACATTATCATACATTATTATGTAAGCTAGGCATCCTAGGAGGCCATGCTAGGCCTTAAGGATCACGTACACTAATGGGGGCACTTGTGCCCTTTTATGAACCTACGGACGACTGTTTCTGTGAGGTGAAGGTAATGCAGTATACGAGCGATTGTAAAATATGCCCAGGTTTGTCAAATAGGGTCAACAGTCTGATAAAGATAAACTGAAGTGTGTGAAATAGATGTGGTCAAGGCAGAACACGCGATGTTCAAAATATGAAATTGATAAAAACATCTGATCATTTGTCTTAAACCAAGAGGTCAAGTACGTGGACTTTGTCATCATAACCGATAAGGAGTCTGTTTCCTTTCACAGAGCAAAATTGAGCCGCATTATTGGTCCTCATCTGTTCACCATTGATTTCTATTTGTTTCATCGACACTGTTTTCCTGTCAGCATCAATGTCAGGTTGATACACCCTGACGTCTTGGGGTTTATCACCTTTCATCACCCCAACGATGAATACCTCCCCAAATGTACCTGAACAGATATCATTACATTCGAACCCCTCCACCCCATCAGGTACTGACATGACCTCAGTCAGGCTGTTCTCACCCACCTGGTAGCATAAGATTGTGTCGGCATTATTGGTACATATGACAACCATACCTGTGATTCTACAGAATGCTAATCGATATCCGTCACCGGTCTCGATATCCTGGAGTACCTTACCTTCACTGTCGATCAACAGAACATGATCATGTGGGGATTTCCAATATGAAACCAAGAAGTTTCCATGACTAACACCCTCAACCGACCACAAATTTTCTATCACCTTATCTGAGAGCTTCACATCGATTTCCCTCTTCGTATCTCTGACGACATCCATGACGGTAAGGATCGGTGATTGCCTTCTCAGGACAACTAGATGATCTTGTCCTAATGCAGCAATGTAAGGTATGTCGGCTTTCTCTTGCATTATAACCTTAGCGGCCAGAGAGGGTAAGTTCCATAGTAACACCTTGTAATCTCCACCTACCCAGACAGATGCAGCTATGCGATCTTTTGACATGAATGCGACACTGTAGACTACACTCCCATCAGGAACCTCTAGGCTGGACGATAGTGAAGCGGATGAGAATCGTCCCGCAGAAGCGACATATTCTTCACACAAGTCATCAAATCCGGGCCTGCAAAAATGTTTTTGTACTTGAGATGTGCATTGTTAGCTCCTGGACTACTTCTCGATCCGGAACGTCTTGGCACCCGCACCATGTAAAAAGGCCAATAGAAACTGAATGTCCACATGATGGCACTTCAGTTCCACCGAAACACAACGTCGTGTATACCATGTACACGTTTATACGAAGTATATGTAGTCCACGTCAACAAATGGAAAATGCGCTCCGAATCGATAGCAATCAACACATTTTCAATTGATAAATCGAAATGAAATGCCTCGCGAATTTGAAATCGAAGCAGACTGATTACATTGGAAACTTGTAGCAGGATTTCAGCGCCCCCTCCGATCTCGGGACCTTTAGGGACCTCTAGGGACCGTTTTCACGAAGACCCCGGAACTCTACGGAGTGCATAAACTATCCATATTTGCGGGTAACCTATTCACTATCAGCCTGTGGCCTGTTTCATAAAGTGACTTTAAGCTAATGGTACCTTTAACCAAATGGAAAATGCATTGAAGTAAATGCGACCATTAGCTTAAAGTCACTCTATGGAACTGGGCTGGGTTGCACGAAACTCACGACAGCGCTATCTTGGTGTTAGCGCTATCTTGATGTTAAATAACGTAAAAGAACAATTGATTTTTACGTCATCTAACATGAAGATAGCGCTAACACCAAGATAGCGCTGTCGTGAGTTTCGTGCAACCGGCCCCAGGTCCCTGATAACTCGACAAAGGATTCGCCCCGGGGGATTTGCGTACCCTTAAAGTTACGGGTCTTACTGTGCACAGAGTAGTCTCGCGCAACCAGCCCCTCGGTCGTTAGACCGAGGGTCTGGCACAGAACGCAATTTTCATTATACATTGTAATTGCTTATTCCGATAATTCAAAATAAGGGGAGCTTCGCTGATTGGCTAGTCACTAAAAATGCATCTTTGGGTCTCAAAAGTTGGTTACGTAGGCTGCAGTTTTAGTTTAATTTATTAGTGTATTTAAGAACAAAGATAAGAAAATCATAAAATAGTACAAACAATGTCTAAAACAAAAATGTTGCATGCTTTTTGCATTGATTGTGCATGCATGCATGCAGTGCAGTGTAGTTGTGTTCTACGTCATCGTCGGTAGATTGTCCGCCATGATGGTTTTACAAGTCAAAGTAACCATATGGACCAGACTCTAAAATTGGAAATTGCAAGAGTGGGTGGCACGAGACTATGCACAGAGGCAAATGACCCCCCTCATGTCCCAAGTCATGAAAAAGATGGCGGCCATTTTTGTCAGCTAAGGTTTCGACATAGTCTCAGTCTACATAGCTTAGGTGTTACCAGTGGTTTTGTATGGGTTGGGCAGGACACAGTCTTATCACGTTGGTTCCAGATTCCGCCGTCAGGGGAGGATATACTGAGGCATACCTCATGCTTACACCTACAGTGGCACTTTAATGAATAAAGAGTATATACGCGTACATTGTGAGTAAATGGGGATATCCACTTAACATCAGCTTCAGCAAAAGCAGACAGTCTTGATAATAAATTTCGTCCATGGGGAATGGTTGGGTCATTGGGACAATAGTGAGGCTTCGCAAATCTGGCGAAATACGAAATTCAACTTCATTTCCAGGACCTAATGTACTTCAGGAGATGGTTGGTACCACAAATGTCCCTGCTGCCAGTGCGTCTTTTAGCATATCATGCAAGACCGAGAGAGTTATGGCGCATCTTGAGTTTGTTTAATTTCCACTTCGTAGCTACGAAGTGGAAACGAAAGATAAATTTCAAAGTTTCATATACACCGTAACGCTATCGGTCTAACGTCATACGCTAAGAGACGCCCTTTATACAGCAGGCGATATGTGTGGTACCAACCATCTCCTGAAATACATTACGTCATGGAAATGAAGTCCAATTTCGTATTTCGTGCTTCGTTTTCGTCAGATTTTCAAAACCTCCCTATTTGCGAAACCTGCTGATGAGAAGAAATAATTGGCAGGGGTAGGCCTACTTCAGGCCTTCGCACCTGCCGTGAATGTGCCTGGATCAATAGATCAATAATTGCATCATCACCCGGGATGATGACGGCGTACGCTCGGAACATCAGGACATACACGTATGTGAAATGACGTCGTCTTTCATTCTGACTTTTCATTGGCCAGCAGCAGGAGTCGCATTAGGCCCATGATTCGCTTCCTGTGCAAGATGCCAGCAGACACCCCAAAAGGATTGAGTCAGACACACGTAAGGTAAGTTTTTCTGTGGCTTGATATGGTTGTTTGAGGCCATTATTCAACAGGAGAGGGAAATCGGCACAGAAGTCCCTAGCCTACGGTGGCCCATAGAACTCATTGATATAAAATATTTGCATTTGCATTTTCTTCCGAGGTTTGGTTTTATTCTTGGGGGTTGTAAAATGTTTAGAAGTTTCCACCGCGGTGGAAATGTTCTCACCGTGGTGGAGAACGTTCTAACCGCAGTGAGAACACGTTCTCACCGCGGTGGAAACTTCTAAACATTTTACAAACCCCAAGAATAAGATCAAACCTCGGAAGAAAATGCAAAGGCAAATATTTTATATCAATGACCGTACTAGCCTTAGTGACAGCCACATTTTTGCATCCGATTTTCGTCAGACGTTTACATCTGACTTCCCACCAAACCTCCTTTCTGCATCCAACAACGTCTGTTACACTGGCATGTTAAAATTGTCATCATTTTTTTGAATATGCTCAATTCGGGTCTTTATTTACAGCCCAACAGCCTGAATCTGAATTTCCAAATATCGTATGAAAAAATTGACTGTGTTGAAACTTTTGCCTGCCGTACAACGGCCAAATTATTCCTACGACATTTGGAAATTCAGATTCAGGGCCAATAGGGCTTTTATAGACCAACATAGACGCCTCTATAGCTGCGCTTCCATTACAGAAAAAACCGGTATCTGTCCGGGGTTATTCTGCTTCCATTACAAGATGTCCGTGTTTAATAAGTCCGGTTCTCAACAAGTCCGGATCTAGCCTGCCGCAGACTGGAGCTATCTGCTGAGCAAAAAGTCATTCGAAGCTCGCGTGTGCGCGTATTTTCGGTGAGTTTTCTGCCTCGTGTGGCAGAAAACTCACCGAAAAAAATACGCGTAAAAGCTGTAATGGAAGCGCAGCTTAGATATCTATTAAAAGTACATGTATTATTCAGAATATCTGATGAAAAATACGACCGTACAGTTAATGCTGGAGCTAACAAAGATTTAATGCACATCTCAAGTACAAAAACTTTTATGGGTTTGGGGGTTAGTTTCTATCCCACTGACCACAAAAACCCAATTCTTAAGTTCCGCAAATGGTGCGTTTAAAGCCGTTTGGATTTTGGGTACTGACTTTATCATTGGAGCAAAATCAGAGCATTATATACAGCGGCTTGGAAACTGATGTACAGCTAACTTTTAAATGGGTGGCTTGGGACCCTATAAATGTATTGCCAATAGATAGAAACATGGGCCCACTGAGACAGGAAAACCTATTCTTACGTATTTTATCTTATTGGAAATGATGGTTTTACATCTTTTTCAGAATTTTGGCCCGGCGGCCATTTTAAATTGACAACTTACTGTTTATTGAATTTCTCATCCTATAGCAAATAAAAACAAATAAGAATATGCTAATCTGATTCTATGGACCCATGTTTCTATCTATTGGCAATACATTTATGGGGTCTCAAGCCACCCACATTTAAAAGTTAGCTGTACATCAGTTTCCAAGCCCCTGTACAATGCTCTGATTTTGCTCCAATGGTAAAGCCAGTACCCAAAATTCAAACGGCTGTATCTTCTAAACGCACCACTTGCGGAACTTAAGAATTGGGTTTTTGTGGTCAGTGGGATAGAAACTAACCCACAAACCCAAAAAAGTCTTTGTACTTGAGATGTGCATTAAATCTTTGTTAGCTCCTAGACTAAGTGGCATTACTATCACTTTTCATCATCAAACAAAAACAGGATAAAACAGCTTGGATCGTGTGCTGAAGGCTTTCTTTTTGCTACATCATCCGATTTTATTGGATATTGCATTTACATAATGAACAAAAAATAGATAAGAGAGGATCGAATAAGGAGATTATTACCAAAACGCCCGCACTCTAAAAAGTCAGAACGCGAAATTTCTTCAGTCCTAATACTAGTCAATTGTACGTAAAGTTGTGTGGGGGATTTTGGCTAATGTTGGAATGTACTTACATTGTGTATCTTCCAAACATTTATCTATAGAATAGGTCATCTTTGTTGTTTGGAAATATTTAGGTCCCTTTTTTAAGGGTTTCACACTATCGTGAACACTATTTAGAACGCAAGACGCCGATTCAGACCATGTTCAGAACGCAACATTTGTCCCAGATTTGAGAACACAAATGCAAAATAATGGTGTTCTGTTGCATTGGTGTTCTCAAATCTGGGACAAATTTTGCGTTCTGAATAGGCGTCTTGCGTTCTAACTAGTGTTCACAATAGTGTGAAACCCTTAAAAAAGGGGCCTAAATATTTCCAAATAACAAAGATGACCTATTCTTTAGATAAATGTTTGGAACATAAGTACATTCCAAAAAAATTCCAGAAAAATTAATCGGATTCTTTCACTTCCATTCGATTTTGGTTCTTTTGTGTTGTGGTGTATGCCTATAGCATACATCACACTTGCGACTGGAGACAACTAACGTTAAGCCTCGCTTATGTCGCCCTTACGTACAGTCAGAACCAGTTGGCAACTGATAATCGGCGCGTAGTTGGAATTAATCCGTCATAACTACTAGGTGACATAAGCTCTCGGGCGTCAGCGAGTAACCAGTTGCAAACTAAAAACATCNTGTTCCTAGCTATCCATTGGTATATAGAATGTCCCGATCGGTTGAATGGTTGCGGAGATCTAGCCATAAACAGTGTGAAAATTTCACTTTTTGTCCTGCCAGTAATTTTTCAAAGATGTGATTTTGGGGGGGTCTCGCGAGGAAACAAGGGCATTTTCGGCCCTTTAGGGTCCTTTGATGGTGAAACTGTTGTGTTTTTCTGAAAGATGAGGAATTTCTGAGTGGAAATAGCTGTGTTTCCCGTTCATAACTGTCAGGGTTTTCTTGTGAGCAAGATTTGAAGTTAAAAACACCAGTCTGCCTGAGAGTTGGAGTTAGATTCCTTGTTATTATATATACATATTTCTGGGGGTTGTTACCCCGGTGGTCAGGGCACTGTCCGTGGGGTGCTTTTGGACCTCGGAAACACCCACCACCCCTGCCATGCATGCCTCAAGTCCCTGTGTTGCGACCGATCGGTATTTTTCTACTGAGTTGCGGATACCTGGGCTTCGACACGAATCGTCAGCCAGCGCCAGGGAACCAGGTTATTTTCAAATGGGAGGAATCGGCGGATGGCGACATAAGTTACCAGTTGCAACTTGTTGACGCTATTTCTATCACAGCGTAGGGCGACATAAGCGAGGCTTAAAGGCCTATACACACGATCCAATTTTTCATCCAATTTTCTGAATATGCTCAATAAAGGCCTACATGTACATGCGGGTATATACATTAAAGCCACAATAGGCCCGGAATCTGAATTTCCCAAAAATTGGATGAAAAATTGGATGGTGTGTATAGGCCTTAAGCGGTCTGGACATGACGACTGATTGGATCCTCCAAGTGAGTTGCTGAATTTGCGATGTGCGCGCAGCGCGTACATCACCAGCGATTGATCAGATCAGTTACTTCCAGTCGCAAGTGCGATGTACGCCTGGCTTAAGTCATGTTGTGAGGCATATCGTCATGTTTTGCTGAACGGTTCTGTCGGCAGCACACGTTCCAAGTCAGGCGCTACCAAGATTTTTTGACGCCAAGTATTTAAAAAAATCTGAAACCAAGGTAATTGCTTGATTCACAGAAAACCCGACGCGTGACCATTGCTGGCGACCGACGCACTCCGCCACGTTCGACGCCATCCATAGGTGACGAAGGGAGGGATGTTCTCGTATCAGGATGTTCGACGCCGAACCTCGACGCACGATTTTGTCGGCGTCCAGTCATGGGATACTTTTGCCCCGTCAAAACGCTGGCAGGACGCTGGAGTCGTATGAATCAACAACGATCAGGCGTCCAATGCCCCGCCTTCACTACGCTACGAATGTCCCGAATCGCCCCAAATCTGAAATTGTCGGAATTCGTGGCTAATCGGGTTGAAAATATGGCGAATGTCAAGAATGGTTTATGCTACGTTCAGACTAGAGCGCGGTCCGTTACGAACGTCACGATTGGCCATTCGTAGCTGATCGTGGAATGTTTGTTTAATTCTCTGAAGTTTCACGTTTGGATACGAGGTGATGCGAGTCGACACGTTCTGATGCGCTTGGATGCGATATGGTCGCGATTGGTCAATTTCAGGTGGCACGAATGGCGCCACGATTGAACTCGTGGTCTTTATCGTGGAGTAATCGTGGTGATCCTATCAGATCTTATCACATCTTGAGGGCAATCGTGACGGCAATCGTGAAAATCTTTTTTTCCTACCATCAATACGATTGCCACGACTGACCTCAAGATCAGAAAAGATCTGGTAACACCTGATAGGATCACAACGATTATTGCACGATTAAGATCACGATTTCAATCGTGGCGTGATTCGTGATAGTGTGAACACAGCATAAACCGAACCTTGAATTTGGTTCAAGACCGCCTAGCTGGTGGTGTTCGTCTAGTCCACGGTTGATCCCGATCACCACGATTCGGAAGAACGATTAGATGCGATATGTCGCGCTTTGTTACGATTCAATGCGATCTGGTGCGATGATCACGATTAACAATTAGTCGTGTTGATCGTAGAAAATTTTTAAACCGGCCAAAACTTTCCTACGATCAACACGATTGCCACGACTGACCTCAAGATCTGATAAGACCTGATAGGATCACCACGATTAAGACCACGATTTCAATCGTGGCGTGATTCGTGATAGTGTGAACGTAGCACTAGTGAGGTTTCGCAAATCTGACGAAAAACGACGTACGAAATACGAAATTGGACTTCATTTCAGTGACGTAATGTATTTCAGGAGATGGTTGGTACCACAAATATCGCCGGCTGCAAGAACATGTTTTAGCGTATGACGTTAGACCGATAGAGTTACGGTGTATTTTAAACTTTGAAATTTATCTTTCGTTTCCACTTCGTATCTACGAAGTGGAAATTTGAAAATTCAAGATGCACCATAACTCTTTCGGTCTTACATGACATGCTAAAAGACACACTGGCAGCAGGGACATTTGCGGCACCAACCATCTCCAGAAATACATTAGGTCCTGGAGATGAAGTTGAATTTCGTATTTCGTACTTCGTTTTTCGTCAGATTTGCGAAACCTCTCTACTAAGAAACAAGTACGAATTCAAAGAATCATGTAAGAATTGTACGAATAAGGTACGACTCACTTAATACGAATATTCGTGACCGATTCGACCGACTTGATTCTAAATACATTCGGGACATTCGTGCCTGTTTCGGGATGTTTTCGGCGTGGGTCCACGAATTTGAGGGAAACACGAATGGGCAAGGATATAGCCCAGAATGCAAACGAATCGATTACGAAACTGTTACAGACGTGTTACGAAGTGTTCACGATACATCCACGAATTGAAATTCGTGAACTCTCCCACACGAAAGTTTTTGACAAACAAAAACTTTCGTGGCGGCTCGAGAAACTCACGCGAAAGCCCAATTCACACTGCCACGATTCCGACCACGTTGCCTCTACGAATCCTCTGAAATATTTTCGTAGAGGGATCGTGGCCTTAGTGTTACAATGGGTGCGGATTATCACGAA